>CM074743.1:32692689-32881060 GCA_037367245.1 Phrynocephalus guinanensis | reverse complement strand
AGAAGAAAAGAAAATCTCATGGCCACACAGGATTAGTGACAGTCGTACATGAAGTTGCTACTAAAGAGTTTCCTGAAGGAGCACCTTAAGGTCATAAAATGTCCATAGCACTAGTGGCCACAACCTGATCACACTGGGAAATTGTACAAACCACATACTGCATTCATATGTATCACACTATAATACAGTACACGATACACAGCTGTCTGTTTTCAGATCCCAAAACCACATGTGCCTGCAAGGATCACCTAAACAGCTTTTACACATTTGCCCCTTTACAAGCTGTAAACTGACAAGGACCGCAAAGATTTCCAACCTATATTTAGTATTTTCATCTCATTCAGGGTCCGCATGGCCATGTTTTTGCCAAGCCCACCACACCATTTCAGTACTTTCAGGACGGAGTTAAACGTCAGCAGGTTTGGCTGCACATTTTGCTGCTTCATCTGTCTCAGCAAGTCCTAGAAACAAAAGATGAACCAGAAAGCAAGACCTAGATGTAGACTTCAAAAAGCAAACAAACATTATTTCCTTTCCTTTTAAAATGTATGCCATTGTCCCCAACACCGGAATAACGTTTATCAGATTTCTCACACCAATATACTGCAGCACTTGTTTGGAAATAAAGTATCGCTAAAAACAAGACATGCTTTCACTTGAATCTTTGTGTCTGCTCAAATATAATTACAGTATATTCTTTGTTTCATCTTAAGCTAGCTGTGCACTAAACGAGATGCTAGACATTCAAATGGACTGAAACGCAGTAGCAAATTGCCACTAGAGCAGGTCCAATCAGTTAGTGGGGATCTGGTGAGTCATCTCTTCCATATTAAGTTCCACTGATTCGATGAGTCTATTTTAGCTGCAACTTACAACTCTACTTCAGCCAATATACATCCAATCTTTAATTTATCAAAATTGATGTTATGCAAAAATTTTAAAAAAAAATGCTCTAAGTATTTCTGGGCACTAGAAACTGGTTTATCAGTGTCAAATGCCATTACCGCACTTGAGAGAATTGGAAACCATATCTGCTTGCACCACCCTTGACCACCATCACATTAAATGGCAAGGAAGTCTTTCCCACCGTGGAACCTAGTGGGGCTGCAGAATAGCATCACTGTCACAAGTTGACCATCAGTATCTCAGGAAATTATAAATACAGCAGACATATTTGTGATATAAAATGGACTAGATTAGCGGATCACAACCTTGGTGGACGCAGATACTCTTGGACTACAACTCTCAGAAATTCTGGCCAGCACAGAAGGCTCCTGGGAATTTTAGTCTAAGAACATGTGGGGACCTAAGGTTGGGAAAGAACTGGACTAGATGGTTACTGGGCTAAACAACTGAACTGTGTGTATCTTACTTACCAAGCCTGCAATATATATACCCAAGAAACCCAGCAGGGACTGTAAATGGATGGCTATGAATGAGTGAATGTGACTCCTTTTGAATAATAAAGCAACAGGATTTCAGCAATCGTCTATATGATGTGACCCAAGCATGGGGAAGATGTAGTAAAACCATATAAATCAGATATTCCCCTTACCTCAATAACTTCCAATCGATCAGTGGTATTTTGCTTCACCTCATTAACTGCTAAAATGAGTGCATTGAAAGTGTACACGTCGGCTGAAATAAAGGGAGTATCAGTTAGATGCTAAGTAATTGCACAGGACTGCATGCCTATTATATAAGAGTTTGCACTGATTGTTTCTAAGGCAGCTCAGTGTAAGGCGAAGTTCTCGTGTGAGCCCATCTCCAGGAAGCTAGCCACATGCCAGCAATGCTGGAAGACAGATAACTCGCACTCAGCTCCCATGATCTAGCTGAGGTCCGTACCCCTGCGCCAATCATCACTGCTGCAAACAAAAAAAAACGACAACCCAACATCAGGACGTGAAGCAACAACCTGAACATCACAGGCAACACTATCACTGTGAAGTCAACTTCAACTGCAGAGTGGAAAGGGACCTTTATAGCTCATCAAGTCTGGCCTTGGTCAAGGAAGCACCGGGGGGGGGGGGGATTGAACTCTCATCCTCTCCCTCCACAGCCAGAGGCCTAAACCACTATCCAGCAGATTGATTTAGTGCTCATTTAATTACTTAGACTGGTTATTGTTCAAGTCAGTTCAGTTTCAGAACCTTTCTGGCACAAACCAATGCAAAGCACTAATAAATGTATAAACTAGTTATTGCTTAATCTGATTTCAGCAACACCACCGGTAGCCTTGAGAATTATATTAATGGAAAAGTGGGATACAAAGACAATAACAAAAAAAAAGTTTTCCAGATCTTACCATTAAACGTGTTGTTCAACAACTCAGTGTACATGCCAAAGGCTTTTTCACATGCTCTGTGCTGCAAGGTATTAAAAAAATCATTAGATATGTTTCTGTATTACCGTAGTTTGGAGATGTAACAGAAGTGTGCTATAAAATGATTAGTACAGTACCTTCACCATTCCTCTAATCATTGCGCAGTAGGAATGTGCATTTTTTTCTGGCATTAGGTTAAATATCCTCTCAGCATTGTTTTTCTCCCTATTATTCCAAAAATAGCATGATCAATATCCATTCACATTAAAATGTTCACAATCATCTCAGTACACTGAAGACAGAATCAAGTGGAAACAATCTGTTCAAGTTCATGCCTGCCTGCCTACTCCATGGGTGAAATAGATTTTACATGACCACACAACTGATCTAAAATATGTGAGCTTTATTTCTTGAATGCAATATATATATTCACTGAGCACACACGGATGATCAGATGATGGCCATCTGAGAAGGATGTTGGGATTTATGAACATGTTTACTACAGTTGTAATTGTACAGTAATCCCCTGTGTATTGCAGGGGTTAGGGACCTGACCTGACCCGACCCACAATAAAGGGAAATCCACATTACAGTAACCCCCCCCCCACTCCACCTATCTAGGGGGTTAGGGACTCAACCCGACCTGTGATAAAAATCCGCAATATGCGGATGCTGGGTCGGGTGGTATGGGACCTCCTACACTTACCTGGCACTGCCCCGAACGGGCCTCCGGCGGGCTTCGAGGCCTGTTGGAGGCCGCAGAAGTGCTTTCCAGTGATCTGGAAGTCACTTCCGGTTCGCTGGAAAGCACTTTTGGGGCCTCCAACAGGTCCCAGAAACCCATTGGAGGCCCGTTTGGGGCAGCGCCAGGCCTGGGGTAAGTAAAGGAGGCCTGAAACAGGCCTAACCACCTTACCCCAGGGGGTCTTTGTTTCATACACTACAGTTTCACGATATATGAACCGCGGAAGGGCGGGGGGACCCTGGGTCAGATCAGGGCTGGGGGGGGGGCTGTTTGGAGCCTCCTACACTTACCTTAGGCCTGACGCTGCCCCAAACAGGCCTCCAATGGGGCTCCAAGGCCTGTCAGAGGCCCCAGAAGTGGTTTCTGGGTTGCTGGAAATCACTTATGGGGCCTCCGACAGGCCCGGGAAGCCCATCGGAAGCCTGCTCGGGGCAGTGCCAGGCCTGGGGTAAGTTCAGGAGGCCCCAAACAGGCCCACCCAGCTTGCCCCAGGAGTCCTTGCCTTCATATACTGAGGTCACGTGATATACTGGGACAGCAGTATATGAACCGCAATATAGCAGGGGACGACTGTACTCATTTTAGGATCTAGCACTTAAATGGGCCTCTAGAAAAATAAGCAAACAAATATCATACATTTCAAGCAACCTCGCTAAAATGTACAGGTCTATGGCACAGTTAGACATGACAGAACACGTGTGATTAATGTAAAAATCAGGATTTTGCTGATCGGCCATTACATCAGTCTCATTTTCTTTACACACCATTGAGATACATACATGAGGTGCCATGTGGAACTTCAAGTAACTAGTATGAGAGAGTGAGCGCGAGAACACCTAATGTGAGAGTGAGAGCGATAACACCTGTTCCGCCTTCATACCCGAGACCTTGTGACACTAACGGGTCTCATGACACCAGGGAAGGAAAAGGGCTACTTGGGCCCAATCTGGACATTGTCACTTAGGGGTGTACTCACTTTTGTTGTCAGCGGTTTACACATTAATGGCTGTGTTGCGCTATTGTGAGGGGACAGCACATTTACACTGTTATACAAGCTGTATACCCACTGCTTTACGTTGTAGCCAAGTGTCATTTCTTCAGTGTTGTCACATGAAAAGAGATACTAAAATATTTACGAAATGTGAGAGGGTGTACTCATCTCTGTGATATACTGTACATATTAAGCCACTTGTCACTATGCTATTTAAAGATGCCCCTTCCCCATCATCCTCAGGGAGAAGCTGAGCCACATGAAATATCCAGGATTCTGGTTATTTCTTAAAGTGCAGACAAGCAAAACTGAAGAAACAGCAGGTACCTCCACAAAGATGTGTTCCTCGAGCTGCCCTTTTGCTCTCTCTCTTCTGGAGCTTCTTGCTGCAAAAAGAAACAAGTTTTCCTCAGCTTTGCATCGTGGGCACAGCCGCGGACATTAGAACTGCACCCACAGCCAGTGCTCTCAAAATATTTGATGCAAATTAATCTTCAGGACAGGCACTCAAGGGTAAGGGAACAGCTTGGCAACTCCTCTGAGCCTGTTCTTCCCTTTAGCACAGGCATGTCCAAACTTCAGCCCTCCAGATGTTTTGGACCACAGCTCCCACAGACCTTTGTCATTGGCAATCTAAGCTTAGAATTCTGGGAGTTGTGGTCCAAAACATCTGGAGGGCCGAAGTTTGGACATGCCTGCTTTAGCATTACATGAAGACTGTATGCTCTCTTGACTCTCCCAAGTCCTGTTTCTTAGGACAGGGGTTCCTAACACTGAATCCCCAGATGTTCTTAGACTACAACTCCCAGAAACCTCAGCCAGCACAGCTAATGATGAAGGCTTCTGGGTGCTGACATCCCAAAACACCTGGGCTACCCAAGGTTGAGAGCCACTGTCTTAGGAAACCATGATTTCATCACAGTAATTTACAAATGTCAGCTTACTGGCAGTCCTATTTTTTTTTGGGCGGCGGGGGGGGGGGTAATATTATCTACTGCCAACACCTACACATCAACTGACTATCCAGCCAGACTTGCTTACCAGTTCTTCTGACTCATTGTTCTCTCCAGCATTGGGCTCCTCCACAGAAGGTTCCCTGTCCCCGTAAAAACACAACAGATCCAAAAGACTGTTTGATGTCTCCAAAGATACAGTAGCACCTACAGATGAGGAAAAAGCACAGTGTAAAACACAATTTTGCATAATTTGCATTATAAAATAATTTACTTGTTCACTCATTTGCAAGTTAACCAAGGTGATGGCTAAAATGGTATTTCAGTTGGAACCTACTTGTGTGATCAGAACTGTGATAACTAAGTAGATTTTCAAGGGTGCCTTTATCGATGGATAAGCATGCAGGTGACGCATCTGACAAATTATGTATTAACTATTTCAAAATATCCAGTTACATATTAAAAACAAAACAGAAAAAATTTTAAAAGCTTTGCATGTCAAAGCTTTATGCATGCAATATCTCCTTGATTTGAAGAACATGAATTTCATTAAAACATGTTTTGTGATTTAAAAAATATGTGGAAGCGCCTCTGAGGTTTTTTTTGGTAAAGACTGTTCTGCTCCTAAGGTAAAGGTTTCCCACGCACATGCGTGCTAGTCGTGTTCGACTCTAGGGGTGGTGCTCATCTCTGTTTTTTAAGCCAAATAGTCAGTGTTGTGCAAGTCTGTGGCCATATGTCTGGCATGACAACACATTTCTGCACACGGAACACTGTTTACCTTCCCGCTTTTTACAGTGGTACCTATTTATCTGCTTGCATTTACATGATTTTAAACTGTTAGCTTGCAGGAGCTCACTCTGCTGCATGGCACCCGGGATTCGAACCGCTGAGCTGCTGACTTTGCAGCCAACAGTTTCAACACTCTAGCTGATTGAGCCACCATGCCCCTACATTCATTCTTCTCCTACCTCAACAATTTGAGTCTCTACTGTATGAACTACCAACACATTAACAGCTCAACTATCATATATTCTACAAAGCCCTAAATTGCTTGGTTAAACCATTCATAAATGGCTACCTCACGGACCACATCTCACTTTATGAGCCTGTGGTATAAAGCTGAAAGAAAGAAAGAAAGAAAGAAAGAAAGAAAGAAAGAAAGAAAGAAAGAAAGAAAGAAAGAAAGAAAGAAAGAAAGAAAGAAAGAAAGAAAGAAAGAAAGAAAGAAAGAAAGAGCTGCAATACAAGAGGCAAGGTCTACATTTCTGTAATAGTTTCTGCCAGACATGGCACTCAGTTTCAGTTTAGTTCTAAACATGTCAATTCAGCAGTACAGTCTATGATGCTAAGTACCGTTTATTTCCTCATCAATATGCTTAGTGCTACAACGTCAGCCTGGTACCTTTTTGCAGCAGCTGGTCATACATGTTCACAGAAGCTTTTACTTTCCTCAACTGAATCTGGGTTATAAGAGCTTCTTCACTCACTTCCTCATTAAGCTGCAATTCCATGTTCGGTGGCATTAAGCACTAAAATAGATCACCAATCATCATCATCATCACCATCATAATCAACAACAACAACAACAACAACAACAACAACAACAACAACAACAACAACAACAACTTGGAACTGGGACACAGTTGGAGCACTAAACTCCCAACCTCTGGTTCCATAGCCAGATGCCTAAGCCACTGAGCCTACCCAACAGTTCTGTGTCAGTAAGAATTGTTGGATAGAGAGAATTCACCAATGCCAAATAATGTATTTGGTCCTAACACAAACTCACAACATGTCCTCTTGTCTCACTTGGAAAACAAATTTTCTTTCTCCTCTTTCGGCTAAGCCTTCCAAGTTCCTGGCCATGTTCATGTTTATTTCTAGCAAACACAGCAGCATAACGGTCACTTCTACAGCAGTGACAAGCAGTCTTCAGAGGATCATCTGTTTCCCTGCAACCCCATGACCCTTTTCCTGTGCCTTGCAGTCTAGAGGCCAAATGAAATGACTCGCTTTTGGTTTGGAATGTACAAACTTGATGAGCAAACAGATCCCCCCAAATCCCTTCCAAAAGCTTCCTGGTGGACCCAATGAATATGATTGATAGAAATCCCTTTGAGTAACTACACAGGTGTAAATGGCAATGTTGCAATCAGCCTGCGGCACGACATTAAATTCAAGTACATTTTGAAGCTTCACATCCTCCCTGTTCAGTTTCCAAGGCTCCTAATCCTTTGGGAACCTCAGGATAGTTGGGAGGAGAGATTTAATAACTGAATCACTGTCAGAACGCCACCACTAGCATCAGAACCTCCAACTGCAACTTAGGAGTGTTTTCCCTCCAATATTTAAGACACCCTAACAACCTGAGGCTCCCAAAACCATCCTGATTTCAAAACAGATTCCTAGAGAGCCTCAGAACCTGAAAGGGTAGCAGTGGAAGCATTCAATTCAATTCAATTCAATTCTAATGTCATTGGTTCATGTCATTGCCGTCTACACTAGTGCGGTTCCACTAACTTGATTTCAGCCATCAATCCCATAATCTGTACTGCATTACTTTAAAAGATCTGTTGGTTATGGACCTTTGATAAAGGGACATTTTCTGGAAAGGGAATACAAGGAACTATGAAGGGTCGTCAACACACATCTACACTCCTGTCTTGGCATCTCATTCTTCCCATCAAGTCCTCCGGGGTCTGGAGTTTATGATCTCGCAGAACAGAAGGTTTATTTGGCAGATCTGCACCCACTTTCTCTATTCAAACACAAAACGATAAACACTAAATTGACATTGGTCATGTGGTACTTTCTACATGAGGAAGCCAAAGGCCGGTCAAGTGTGTGCGGAAGGCTGTCATTTGCTGGTTACAAATTTGCTTGTCTGAGCAATGCCCTGCCTGAATAAAGTTATGTTTGTTTAATACTACATTCATAAACAATATATTAACTGTACCAAAAGCTCACTGGACATAGGCACTCTATTGGAAAAGAAAAACTGAATGAGCAAAATGAAAGTGTAAGATTTACCGGTATGTGAGGTACAGCTATATCCCTCTGAAAATATTCAGGATGTCTATTAACAACATATCTGGCAGCATTTTCCCCAGATGCTTTTGATAAGGTATATAATTGCTGTAAAAAAACATACATTTGTGTTAATAACTCATCGCCGCATGCCGTCTTTTTCTTGATTCCTACCAGTGTCATTAAAGACTGTTGTTTGCATTCAACATTCACCCCAAAATATAATACTTGACGCTGACATTTCTTTTGTAAAACTGTGATTTCTGTTACATGGTTGTCATGTGCAAAGCATATAGGCAAGTTATAAATCCCCAGTCAATAACTAAATTATTGTAACTCACACGCATATCCCCCCCCCCAAAATGCAGATTGCAAACCAGTCTATAAAGCTGGGCATTTTTTTTCAAATGGGTAACAGTGTTAAAATAAGTCTTCAAGAAAGGTTTATGTACTCAAGATGGAACAAAAGGAAAAGGAATAAACATGGGGTTGTTAGGGAAGAGGTAAATCTATCTAGACCAGTGATGGTGAACCTTTTAGAGACCGAGTGCCAAAAATGCTATTCAAAACCCACTTTTTTTTCTACAAAGTGCCAATATAGCAATTTAACCTGGATACAGGTGGCTGTGAAGGGGCAATGTCAGGTGCCCACAGAAAGGGTTCCGAGTGCCACCTTTGGCACCCGTGCCATAGTTTCGCCAACACTGATCTAGACTCATAAAGCTACCCTGCATTTCTTAAAATAAAAGTAACAATAGCCTCCTTGGGTCCTTTTGAGGAGAAAGGCAGGAGAGAAATGTTTTCAATCAAAATAAATAAATAAATAAATTTCAAATCTATTTAACAGGCACTTAAAGAGTTCTCCAGGACAAGAAAAATGATTGCATCATCCATGTACAGAGGGCGCAGAAATAATATGCATAGCAAGTCATACACAGCAATCGGCATGTTTTCTGTTCAGGGGGGGGAAAAAAGAACAGGTCACATAGTCCTCCTGATAACGAGGCCACAATTGCATTTTCACCTTCTTTGTCAGCTAGAACTGCTGGAATCACTGCTAGTTTTGAAAGAGCACTGTTACAGATACATAAGAAGCACTGAGATCTTCCATGCATGCAAATTTATATATGGTGACAGACCAAGTAGTCACGGACATTTATGTTTACTTTTTCAAAACTAGATGTTACTTACAAAGTCACGAGTACTTCTAGGAATGAGAAAAGGATCATCTTGAAATATGTACTTTGCAGCTGTGGGATCCTGTGGGAATTTTTTTAAAAAAGCACAATACTTAAGCTGTAGGTTCCATGCAGAAAAATACAATTGCTAAAGCTAGAAGACTCTGCTAAAATGTATTGTTTCAAATAATATCAGAAACTACTTTTTTCCAGAAACAAAGAGTTGTAAATACTTTATCCCCGAGGGTGGCTGGTGCCGCACCACCACGGTCTCTTTGATTTGTCAGGTTTGGGCCTGTTCCACCAGCTGAAGCCTCCAGGGCATTGGCTTACTGCAGACCAGCGGTCTCTCCATTCAGCCCCTGCCCATCTGGGCTAAGACCTCTGGAGGGAGCATGACTGAGTAGGCTTCATTGATCGCCACTGCCTCCTTCAGGGACAGGGATTTTCCCTGTTGGCTGAAGGAGATGGTGGTGAACCCCTTATTAAAAGACCGGCTTGGCTGTAGACGCTATGTCCAACTATTGTCCTATAGCCAATGTTCCCTTCCTGGGCAAGGCGGTGGAGCGAGTTACCGCCATGTGGCTCCAGTCGTTCCTGGAGGAGAACCTTATCTTGGATCCTTTCCAGTCCAGGTTTAAGCTGCATCACGGGACTGAGGCTGCCCTTGTCGCACTGCTGGATGGTCTATTGAGGAGGGCCGACAGGGGTTGCTCTACCCTGCTGGTCCTTCTCGATCTGTCAATGGCCTTCGGTACCATCGACCAAGGTATCCTCCTGGGCCGGCTCCCCGAGGTGGGGATTGTAACACTCTCTACATGGGGCTTCCCCTGACCTTATCCAGCGACTGCAGCAGGTGAAGAATGCAGCAGTCAGACTGGTGGTTGGTGTGGGCAAGTTTGACCACATCACCCCTATCCTGGCTCGCCTGCACTGGTTGCCGCTGCCTCCTGAATAAGGTTCAAGGTGTTGCGTTTTGGTTTACAAAACCCTCCATGGCTTGGGTCCTGAAGATCTGTTCTCATATTCTACATTTAGATCTTCTTTTATGGAATACTATGCTCATTTCACTTAGTACAGTCTAATGTGAACCACAAACAACAATAATAAAAATACAACAATTTTTAAAAACTTCAGGAAAAATACAGTCGTTTTACTTAAAACGTTCAAAGGCACTTACCCTCTTTACAGTTGAGGCAAGTGCTCGAAGGACAGCTAATTTATCCCTAAACATAAAGAAATCTGTGTTAAATGCCATGTCTTTGGCAGGTAACTTATTGTGTTGTTCGCAGTTATTTCATAAGCCACTGTATCCTCCTGGGTTGTCCAGATGTGGAGCAAGTGTTATTTTGCCTCTGGAGCTGCCTGACTTGTCAGTTCAACAACACTGTGCAGGAATGGTCAGCAGGGTGAGGAGGCAGGGAAGGGCCATTGGGAGCCAGTGTGGATTCGTAGTGTACGGAGTCCCAGTAAGTGGACTGGACAGCAGAGGGGGAGGGGAGAAGGAACTCTAGCACAGCTGAGCAGTGGCGCTTTGGGCAAAGCGCAAACTGCCCACCTCCAGTAGCAATCTACTAGAGAAGAACGTTGACTTTGGACATGAGCCTAATTAGGGGTGCCATCAGCAAAACCAATTAATAAAGGAATAGACAAAGATCAGGCAAGGAACTATCTGGCTATAATTAGCTGGGATAACGGAAAAGGTCAGCAGTCAGCACAAAGTAGGGTATCTGATTGTTGATGGAAACATCCCACACCAATCCCCGCACTAGGACTCTTTAACAGGGAAGATCGTTCCCCGTGATACGTGCTATAACAAAGTAAGCCCTCCTCTGCACCAGGACCAAGCAACCCTCACTGGCCCTAGATCAAGTCAACAGAGCTTCTTCCAAGGAAGTCTGCATCGAAGGCATCTGCCTGTCAGGCAAATTGAGACAGCATTCAGAAATTTATATTAGTTGCCTCAAATGGGATTGCTACCATATTGGTTGTAGGGATGTCCTCAAAAAGGCAGTGGAAACTTCAACAGGTAGTGTTCTGATGGGAACTCTTCCACAGAAACTCAAACTTCCACTGCACTCAAACTGTGACATCTTCTTTACTTTTAACCACTAAACCTGAAACTGTTCTCCTTCTGCTAGGCAACTGGCTTGTTAAGAAGTCATTTTTAATTAACAGATCAGACATTTTAAATATTTTTATTTGCCACTTTCAGTTCTAAGTTCTAAAGTTCTAAACTTCTAAGTTCTTTTTGAAAGTTTTAAGTTCCCTAAGCATGTTGGCTGCAATTGTTTTAGCATGGTGAGCATCATGGCTATTAATGGTATAGCAATAATAATAATAATAATAATAATAATAATAATAATAATAATAATAATAATAATAACCTTTATTGTCATTGTACAACCAGTGTACAATGAAATTGGCTGAGCTCCCTCCCTCCCCCCCATCACCATCCCACTAAAAAACCATTCAATCTGATATCACACTGTGTGCTTGCTGCACAACTTGCCAGCCCCACGAGTCTATCACGTGTTGTCACGTCCCGTTTAACAGTCGAATAGCCCACGGATAAAACTGTTTTTAGCCTGTTGGTACGGCTTGCTATACTTCTGTATATCCCCTAAATAAACAATATATCCCCTAAATAAGCCATATCCCCTAAATCAGGGCTGTCCAACTTTGAGCAGGCCAAGGTCTACTTTTTCCATCCCAAAGTGCCTGAGGGCTACTACACTAAAACCTCTACTTAAGAATTTTATCCATTCCTTACTTATGCACATGGTCATAAGTAAAAAATGTGTAAGTAGAGCAGCGGTTTCCCATAGGAATGCATTGAAAATGAATTAATCCATTATGAAGGGAATTGTCCAGGGGGGAAGAAGAAGGGAGATGTCACTGCACAAAGGAGATGGGCATACCTGAAACCCCACCTCTCGCCCCTCTCCTCCCTCCACTCTGCACCAGCAACTCAGCTGGTCACAAGACAGTGGCACACCGATCATCTGGCCAGTGGGGGGAACAGGGGACTGCGCCATGGCCTTTAACTGCACCACTCAGCTGAGATAGTGGGCTGGCTGACCCAGAACTTTGCTGAGGCAGTGGTGGTCCTTGGGATGGTGGAGGGAGGGGTGGAGAATTTATCTCCTCACTTTTTTTATTGATGGCCGGCGGGCTACTTTTGAACCCTTCGCAGGCTACTGGTAGCCCCGGTCTACCTGTTGGACAGGCCTGCCCTAAATAAACAATAAGTAAGAAAACTATTGAAATTACTCACCAGGTTTTCTTTCTTGGGATAACAATATCTTCTTCAGCAACTTTTAAAGATAGAAAATATTTACATTAACAAACCATGTATGTCTAGAGTGTTTGAAAGAGCAAAAGCATTGATTCTGCATACACTTTTCCTTGAGCACTGTTGCTTCATTTAAATATTTCTTAAATAAACACTGTTTGTGTGAGAAACAAACTTTGTCAATTAAACAAACAGCTCTACATTAACCTCTTTTATTCAGAGTTCAGTGTCTAGATGCAACTTGTTTTCTATGTTAAAATTACACATTACATCAAAAAAGTACTTCTTACAACAACAACTGCAAACATACAGTACCTTCAAGGTTGGAAGATTTTTCCTGAGGAGCTGCATTTTCTGAGAAGTGCCTATAGAATCCAATCATATTGGTTGTTGGAACAAACATATACTGTACATTGCAAAAACAGTTCTAAAGCATACTGCAAAACACTTACTATATTTACTGTATATTAGACTAGTAGTTACACCAACAGGGCAAACAAGAAAAGGAGCAGAGTCATCCTTAGCACATCTTCCACCAGAAGCTGAAGTCACACCAATATTCCAGCACCTAATACAAGAGTTTGCAGAAACATTTGGAAAGCTGGGTGTGAAACCTCATCAGGGACCTAGATGCAGTTTTAAAACCAGCACTGCCCCTGGAACATCTGAACATCATCTGGTGAATGCCATCTTGCTGCAAAAGATCTCAGTGCCTGCTGGACTACATCTTCTACCAAGAATGTATTTTGGTGCAAAGCTTTGATAAAGATAGGCTGCTATCGAAAGCTCAGCTTGCATTTTTTCATTTTATTCTATTAGTGACCTACAAATGTATCACCTAGCCTAGCCTTGTATTGATTTTGCCCAATGACTCAAAGCTTGATGCAAAACTGATACTTTTTCCATATTAAACTGCAAATAAAACCTCAGAATTCCCTCTTTCAGTAGTAGCAGTGCAATTCCTTTCACTATTACAAACTTTTCTGAATGTAAAATCCATGCCTTCATTATTTATTTATTTTATTTATTTTTACAACTTATATGCCTCCCACTACCCAAAGGTCTCTGGGCGGCTTACAATCAAAGAATTAAAACAGTTAAACATCAAATATCAATAAATAATTTAAATAATAATAAAAACAATAATAAAAACCTTGCACTTAAACCATTACACTAAAATTGCCATCAGAGGATCGACAGTCTATATTGTGTCAATTAAAAAACTTCTGGAAGAGGAAGGTTTCTACCTGGCGCCGAAAGGTCATCAATGTTGGTGCCTGGCGGATCTCACTTGGGAGGGCATTCCATAGCTTGGGGGCAGCTGCCGAGAAGGCCCTATGTCTACAAGCCATCCCTCTCACCTCCTTGAGGGATGGCTCTTTCAAAAGGGTCCCCTGGCTCGCCGGGTAGGTACATATGGAGGGAGGCGGTCCTTCAGGTATTATGACAACAAGGAATTCCAGGTCTCTTTTATCTTTTATCTATGGGTTCACCACTCCCTTCATGTGTGTGGGGAAAGTGGAAAACAGTGGACCCTTGTATAACAAATGGTTTGTATAACATAAAAAATCCAGAGATAGGGGAAATCTGCCTATGGGGCAAATCTGTACAACATAAAAATGGGCTCACTCTGTTTTCAATGCATTCCTATGGGAAAATTGTATAAAGGAAAATTTGCTTAACATAATTTCATTTGGAATGAATTAATTCCTTTATACAAGGTACCACTGTATAGTACACGTTGATGGCAAGAGGGCAGGTGAAGTCTGGGCAGCAATATATGTTTGGGTTCTACAATGATCACATTTATTTATTTATTTATTTATTTATTTATTTATTTATTTATTTATTTATTTATTTATTTATTTATTTATTTATTTATTTATTTATTTATTTATTTATTTATTTATTTATTTATTTATTTAAAATAAAATGTCCCAAGGCAGACACCTCAGCAAACAAACCTGGGACTGCTTCTGCTGACACACACTTCCAAATAGAGGATTTTAGCCCCCTCCTGACACCTCAGCAAACAGATCTGGGGCTGATAGCAGTTGTGCGTTGTTTGGGCTGTTTGGCTGTGTTCTGGAAGTTTTTCTTCCTGACGTTTCGCCAGACTCTGTGGCTGGCATCTTCAGAGGGCAAGGAGCTCAGGGAACTAGGAGTTCTCTCTGTGTTCTGGAGAACTCCTAGTTCCCTGAGTTCCTTGCCCCATGAAAATGCCAGCTTCAGAGTCTGGCGAAACGTCAGGAAGAAAAACTTCCAGAACACAGCCAAACAGCCCAAAAAACTCACAACAGCTATCAGATCCCAGCCATGAAAGCCTTTGAGAATACATAGATCTGGGGCGGCTGCTGCTGGTACATGCTGCCAGGAGCAGCCCAAAGTCTGTTTGCTGAGGTGTCAGGAGAGGGTTAAGCCATTCTTTGGAAGCATGCTTCTCTCAAGAAATAATTAGACTGTAATATATGAACCACGTTGTGACAGGGGACTATTGTACATACAATCACACTTCGGACAGAGAAGAATAAGCATATCCAGAATATTGAACTTTAAGAAATTGCCTAAGGAAGAAATGCAAGTACCCAAATCCTCTCATACCTACACAATACTGTACTATGTTACAGAAAAGAACTACGTGCACAACATGGAACAACTTTTGAGAAAATAAATTTCAGGTCTTTGCAACAGTTTAAAGTCTGTCACGTTTTACATAACTGAAGCGCTTGTTGAACCATTCATAAGGCAAATTTGAGGGAGGTCGACAGAAGTGCAACTATAAATTCTTATTGTGTCACAGGGCAGACGCGAGTGTTGTTTAGGGCTGAAATATGGTCGCCTTCGCATAGGAAGTCGCAACTCGCAAAGACCTACTGGATCAATAGGAACTGGGGGAGCCAACTCCTTAGTAAGTGCCACCCATTCCATGGGCCTACTCTAGCTGCCTCTTACTACACAGAAAGCCGCAGGATTTCAGGCCTTCTCCTGCTTGAATGTGCCCTTTCTACGCTACAGTACAGGGGCGCGGATTTGGAGTGGGGGTTTTTTTTTGGAACTACAACTCCCAGAATTCCCGAGGCAGCACTGCCTCGGGAATTCTGGGAGTTGCAGTCCAAAAAAAAAAAGGTAAAAGGACTGGAGCATCCACAGACAATGGTAGTATAGGAGAGAACACTCTCAGGATGCTGAATGAAAGTTTATTAAAAGAGCCCAACGCGTTTCGGCCCAGCAATTATAAAAGTCTTCAGCTGTAGCTAGCAACAGACTGAGAAGCAAGACATTAAACTGTTTCCAGAGCTTCTTTGAGCACAGTGAAAAAGTCCCTGAAGAAGGCCATTTGGGCCGAAACGCGTTGGGCTCTTTTAATAAACTTTCATTCAGCATCCTGAGAGTGTTCTCTCCTATACTACCATAGTCCAAAAAAACAACAACAACAACCAAACGGCAAGCCCTGGTCCGCTCTCCTGCTCAGTCCTTTATGGCAGTGGTTCTCAACCTGCGGGTCCCCAGATGTTCTTGGACTGCAACTCCCAGAAGCCTCCACCGCTGGAAGGGGTTTCTGGGAGTTGCAGTCCAGGAACATCTGGGGACCCGCCGGTTAAGAACCACTGCTTTATGGCACACGCCTCGCCCCTGGAGGAGCTCCGTTGCTTTTCCCGCTCTCCCCTTTCCCCCCGCGGCGTTTACCTGACGCTCCCTTCGGCAGCAGCAGCAGCGGCCCCGGACCCTCGGACGGGCGCTTCTTCCTCCAGCACCGCCCGGGCCCTTCGGCCGCTCAGCCGCAGCCACCGCACCGCCGCCATGTTAGACCCGCCGCTTGCCGGGCGCGTGGTAGAAAAAGGGAGGGGCGGCGGCGGCGGCGGCGGCGGAAGAGGCCGGAAGCGGATCGAGGGGCCGCGGCGCGCCTCCCCTTTGCACGTGGGGACCCGGCTGGTTCGCGTGTCAGCCTCCCGAGGGTTGGCGGGGCGACTCCGGGTGGGCCATGGCGGCGAAGGAAGTGCCGTGGCGGCGGCTGACGGGCTTGTCGTTTGGCATGTACACCGCCGACGAGACACGGTAAAGCGGGGTCGGAAACCTCCCTGGAAAAACTCGCGCGGGGTGGGTGTTGCTTGCCTTCATAATCCCCATCCCTTAAATTGCAATAAATTTGCATTATAGAACTCGAGAAAACTTAGTTCCGAATCGGCGGCTTCCACTCGGTTATGCTCCGGTGGCGGCGGAAAGTTTTGCATCTTGGATTTTGTTTGTACCAGAAGCTCCTGTCCTTCTGCTGTACCTCAAAGAGCTCGGGGCCCTTTTATTTAAATGTACTTACAGTGGACCCTTGTATAACAAACAGCTTGTCTAACATAAAACCTGTACAACATAAAAAATTCCGGAGATAGGGGAAATTTGCCTAACATAATCGCCTAGGGGGAGAATCTGTACAACATAAAAACGGGATTACTCTGTTTTCAATGCATTCCTATGGGAATTTGTATAAAGGAAAATTTGCTTAACATAATTTCATTTGGAACGAATTAATTTCTTTATACAAGGTACCACTGTACTTAAAATATCTTTGTCCCGCCTTCCTCCTGAGAAAGGACCCTAGGGGGCTTGCAACATTGAAAGACAGTATTTAAAACTAAAATCGCCCAGAGCAGCTTTTCGCTGGATGGTTGCGGTATATAAATCAAATAAACAAACAAATCAATAATAACGAGTATAAAAAGCAGCTTACAAAATGAAAGGAAATATTAAAGCCAAAAATAAGCATACAGATAATCAAGGAACAAATAAATATCACTCATCAATGATAAGAACAAGTAGTACAATACTGTACTTAAAAACATAGTAAAGTCTTAACCAAGACTTCCACCTCTGGCTACTGGAGATTCAGATGTTTCTATTTCAGTACAGTTCTTCTCAATACAGAATATACACTCATCTGTAACTGATCTATGTTTCTTTGCAGCATAGAATAGTGCTAAACAGGAGAAAGTCCCACATTTGATTAAAGTGTGTGTTTTTATTACATTACAGTAAAACAAATAGTATAAGACCGAAAAACATAGCATTTCAGAATGAATAATAAAATAAATCCTAAAGTTAAATACAAAGCATACCATACAATCAGTTTCTCTTATATAAAATGTATATGCCCTAGGTCAGTGATGGCGAACCTTTTAGAGACTGAGTGCCCAAAGTGAGATTCAAAACCCACTTTTTTTTTGCAAAATGCCAACATGGCAATTTAACCTGAATACAGTGGTACCCGAGGTTACAAATGCTTCAGGTGCTACCCTTTGGGAAAGTGGGGATCAAAGAGCAAGCTTTTGAATTTCCTGCAGCTACAGCACCCTGGCTGTGGCTGCGGGAAATTCAAAAACCTGCTCTTCAATCCTCACTTTCCCGAAGAGTACCACCCCATCCGCCTCTCTGGCCTGGGCAGATGGGCAGAGAGCCCTGGGCAGATGGGCAGATGGGGTGCTATGCCGTAGGAAAAGCCAGAGGGAAGTGGCAGCAGCTTGTGTGGGCTCATTTGTAGCCACAGTTTACTCTCAATCCACCCTGCTTTTGTGCCTCCTCTTCACCTGGCTCTCTGTACAGAGTCATTTTGGCCCTTTGTACACGACCCCTAAATTCCACAGCAAATGGCTGCCAGCTCCGGAGCTTACAATTGTTTCCCCACCAGCTCCGGAGTTTGCAGGAAATTAAGTGTGACCACACCCACCTAAGCGCGTCCCAGCGCACTTTTCTTGTACCTGCTTTAGAAGGGTGAAAATCCCCAGGTCCGGATTTAATCTGGTGAATGCTGGGCTCTCCTCGCTTCTGTTTTTTTTTTTTTTTGCCTCCCACCCCTTTAAGAGAAGGAATCAGGACTACCGCTTCCGACATGAGCCTGCATTTTTCCCTCTCTTTCTTCCTCCCTCCCCTCATGCAGACAGGATCAAGGAAGTGCGGAGGGGTGGGGACGCAGGAAGAGCAAGGAACCCCCAAGATCCCTGGTCCGAATTTAAGTGGCCAGCGGATCTTAGGGGTCGTGTGAAAAGGCCCTTTGAGACTGTTGAAGAGCTGGGCGAAGGGGACGCAGGAGTTTGCGGGCTCTTTCGTAGCCCCAGTTTACTCTCCAGCCACGCCACGACACTTTTGGGATGCCCAGAGCAGTGTGGCTGGAGAGTAAACTGGGGCTACTCTCCTTTGCCTGGCTCTCTTCACGGAGCACAGTGGCGTGCTCCGAACGGAAGGGGAAGTGCTGTGGCTGTGAGGGGGCGATGTTGTGTGCCCTCAGAGAGGGCTCTGCGTGCCACCTTTGGCATCCGTGCCATAGATCCGCCAACACTGCCTTAGGTGCTATCTCAACACAGTGCAACGCAAATATCGGTAATAAAGCCACTGCAGTAAATCAGTGTAACAGGCTTTGCTAATAAATTAACTCTGACTGCAATTTTGAATTTAGTTATTGCAGAAAGAGCACGGATGAACTAATTGAGATTTCCAAATTGACATCAATAGGGTCACTCTTGTCAGCAAACTTCTGTTTCCAGTCAGACTTTTCCCCTTGTAACTTTGTATTGCAGCATTAATTAATCTCTGTTATTCAACAAATTTGCAAACGTCAGCTCTGAGCTGTGTTTTGCGCTTTGACCACTATGGGTCCTGTCTCAGGTACTACATTTCTTGTTTTCAGACCTAATTGTAGTAGCAACCAAATCTGCTACAGTTGCTCAGAATGAAAGTACAGTATATTCTTGTTATTGGACATGATTGAATGGTGAAAGTTACCAAAGAGTCTGCTTGCTTTTCTTTATGCTACTAAAAGAGATTGTGGTGTGTAGTCGTCAGTGTAGTCCTTATCACCCTATTGCAGGCAAAAGAGTTGACAACTTTAATAGAAAATTAGATAAGGAGAATGATTGATATAAGCAAACTATAACTCATTGAATTGTGAATTGAATAAATCACAGTCCCTTTGGAACCTCTTAGCCTGTCTTTTTTATCTGATGTAGTTGTTAATCTTGTAAAGCTCAATAATGTGTTATCTGAGAATGATATTTTCTTTGCCACAGTGAATTTGACTCATAGATGTCTCTATATGCATGTCCTGTACATAAATTTAGGAATCTGAGCGTGAAGGCCATCACCAACCCTGTTTTCCTGGATAATGCTGGTACTCCATCACCAAATGGACTTTATGATTTATCTTTGGGACCACTCGACAACAAAGAAATATGTGCAACTTGTGTGCAGGATTTCAACAACTGTCCAGGTCACTTGGGTCACATAGACCTGCCTCTCACTGTCTATAATCCCCTGTTTTTTGATGTAAGTATGCAGTAAAATTTTAATGCCTTGTGTTGTAGCATGGATGCCATGCCCCTTCAGCATTGAGATTGTTGTGGTGTATAGGAACATGAGGCTTTACTCAGGTTAAAAATGCTACATTATCTTGGAGAGTTGTTTTTAAGGTTGGAACAAAGTATGTGAACGTTTGCAAGTGCTTCATGTCTGGTATTATATAAAAATAATCAACTCTTTTTCAGAAATTATATCTTCTGATGCGTGGTTCCTGTTTGAATTGTTGCCACCTGACTTGCCCACGGACTGTGATCCATTTGGTGTTCAACCAGCTGAAGCTTCTGGAAGTCGGGTTACTGCAGGCAGCCCATGATCTTGAGGCTGTGCTAAGTAGGGTGAGTTTTCCTCCTTTCATTTTTTTTTCTGAGATTGCTGTGAGCGTGTCTGATTGTACTATTGTTTCAGTTCTTGGAAGAAAATGCAGGCAACGCCATTGATGCTGTTGAAGATGTGCTACGGCTGCATACAGAAGAAATGCTCCAAAATAACCAGCTAAGAGACCAAGGAGCCCATGTAAGTGAGAAAAGTGGTATAGACTACTTTTTATGTGGCTTCAAATTATGTGTGGATTATGCTTGCAATTCTTCTGCCTTGTGCATTTTACTGCCCAGAGTGGAGCTTTGAACTAATTGACCAGTATGAAAATGGAGTGAATGAATTAAGCTTTCTGTTATTCTGGATTTACTATAATACTGATGCTTATTAGTTCTATGTGAATAGAATGTCATACTTAAATTGTGGTTCAGATTTTCCAAAAACCCTTGCACAATAAAAAAAAGGTAATTTGCTATTCTCTAACTGTCCTGTTAGCAGAGTAAAGTGGTACACTGACAGATCAGCAATTATGGGAGAATCAGTGACCATAATCCTGTTGCATAGTCATGCTGTTAGAAGGGCCATGACATAACTCACATGGGCAGATTGCTCCCAATTACTGAGTTTCGACTCGGCTTTCCAGTTGTGTGCCTAGCCATTATGGTTTCTGTATTCCTCCTCCTGCCTTCTGTGCACCTTGTCTCATTTGCCAACTCTTTTTCCTTTGCAATTTTGTAAGGATATACAAAACTTATACTTACAAGCAAAAAACATTTAGTAGGGCAGATGATAAAGGAGTTTAAGGTGCTACAGACCTAGTTGAATGAATGAATGTTTATTTACGGTTATTAACCAAATTGTAGTACAATTAAAATATAATGTGATAAAACAGTATGAAATAATACAATAAAACAGTATAAAATATTATGATAAAACAGTATAAAATATATTACTAGAAAATACAGAGCTTGTAAAAACGACAATTTATGGGTAAAACACTAAATATAATTAGGAGAGCTCGAATCTCTATCAGTTATACGTCTACGTTTGATCATAGCAGCGTAACAGAATCTGGCAACACAATTTGTGATCTGAGGGGACCTGTCTGAAAGGAGTAGCTTAGCGTAGTAGTTGGTAGGTCTCCCAGGATGTTTGCAAATAATAGGATGTATAAGCTCCTTGCGTAGTTCTTGATAAAAGGAGCAGCATAAAAGGACATGGGTCACAGACACAATTTGGCTATTATTGCAAGGACATAGCCTCTCAGGATAAGGGATATGATGTGAAGGTTTAAAGTGGGAGTGGCTGAGTTGATTGCCTGACAACAAAACATTATTATGTGAAAAAATCTTTCCCTTCTGGGTAGAGCAGGAATCTTGCCCCACCTCACACACCACCCAAGTTAGGGAAATTTGGCTCATCTTCTCAGTTACCTTCTTCCTTGATTAAGATGGTTTGAGTGCTTCTTGGCTTCTTGCACCCCAGTGTTTGTCAGGGTATGCAGACAAAGTCTCCAGTGAAAACCCCAAAAGGAGCCATCCTGCAAGTCATGTCTCTCCTTCTCCCCACTCAGCTGTATGTGTTGCCATATCCTATTGCTGAGCCCAGGAGAAAAAGTGGAGGGGGAAGGCAACGTAGGAAAACCGCGGCAGCTGCCACTACCTGTGCAAAAAGATGGTACTGGGGCTGGACTCTAGATGCCAGGTTCTCCCTTTTCTCACCATGGATCCCTGCCCGTCCCTTGTAGTTGCAGCAAATTAATAATCTGGCCTGTGTGAATGTTTACACACATGTGCACTCAGGAAGGAAAGAGAATGTGTATGTGTCAGTCTTGTGGAGGGACCGTGTGCTTGTGAATTTGTGAGCACGTTACTGCATGTCACATGTGTTTCTTTCATTAAGTAACTAGGATTTAATTTGAGAATAGATCACATCCCATGATATTAATGTTATGGATGTAAAACTAATGATTTTTATATACAGTACTTGAATTGCATAAGTAATGTCTGCTTTCTCTGTTAATATACTTACTATGATTACATTTAATATTTGCATTCTTGCCTCTCACATCCAGAACTCTGTCTGTCATTTTCCATTTTTAGGTGAAAACTGTGTGTGAGTTTAGAAGTAAACTTATCTCTCAGTTTTGGAAATCGCACATGGGTTCAAAAAGATGTCCAAATTGCAAGTGGGTATAACCGGTCAACTTTATGGCTGCTGTATATTTAATCACGAACCCTACATCAATTTTAACAACTGCTTTTTGGATTGACTTTAATGTCTTTTTAAAATCTCTCTGTCTTCAAGAGCGGGAAGATCACTTGTCCGAAAAGAACACAATAGCAAACTTACTGTGATGAATCCATCCATAGCACTCCAGAAGTCAGACAAACAAGCAATAGTGGAAGAAGCAGCAGGTATATGCAATCTCTTATAATGTTAAAAAAAATTATGACTTGGCATTGATGTATGTTTTGATGCAGGTGCTGTCGTTTTTACTTGATATCTTCAAACCTGTCCTTTAATTATTCTAGTGTTTCCAAATGAAGGTCATTGGACTTTCCCATCCATGGAAACATCATTGAAATATTGTTTTCATACTGTATGTCTGCAAGTTTGGATCCAGACTTAGTAATGCTTAGAACAGACCCAGGGAAATCACTGGTCAAAAGTCTATTAACTTGTACAGTCATATAAATACAATCTTATACGTTTTTACTCCCCTGTGATAAGTCCTCTATTGTATGCCTTATCTTGAATGAATTTGTTAAATCAGGCACACAAGTGGTGTACACCCTAGCATACAAAGGGGAGCCAATATGAAGGGGAAACCTGTTGTGCCTTATGCATGTGGTTTTTTTGTGAAATGAACTTTGGCCATTGGCTCTTAAATTGGACATGGATATTGACTAATTCACAATAGTTTGATTCCAGTTAGCCTGTTTCAAATAAATTAAGTCTGGCTCAAACCTGTCATTTCTCTGTCTACATGTTACCTTAGAAGCTGTATTTAACACTGATGGATTTTGTTGTGTTGTGAGTTAAGGCTCACTAGAATTAGGACAACTTAAATGCCCCAAAGAGCAGAAATGCAGTGCAAGCAGTAGCAGCAGTACAAGTTGTTAATAGTGTGTTCTCTGAGATGGCACTAGAAAGAACAGAGCCAAGATGTGTACATCTCATCCCAGAAATCATTCAGTAGTAAGATAACATACATAAATCTAATGAATCAGATATTTGATTTGCTGTTCTCAACTCTCACACAAAGAACATGAACTTAATGATTTTAGCTGAAAGTGTATGGACATGTCTTTGTGTATGCACATGAGTACAGAGTATTCCCACAATTCTTTTGTCATTGCAGGAATTGCAATTTGTATGCTAATTGTATTGCTAAGATGTTATGCTTACTCTGCTATCCATTGAGAGCAGGAGATATTTAGGTTTGCACCTTCTTTTTCAGAGCTTAAATGGGTTACAATTACGCCATCTCTGGGTGCTTTGTGGACTCTGGCCTAGTATTTCTGTATGTGTTTGGGTGGCTCATATAATAAGTAAACATGCTATCATTGTATGTGATGTAAAGATCTGTGGAGTATTATCCTGCACTAGGATTTGCTATCATTTTGATTCTTTCCATGTCACCACTTTTGACAGATCAGGAAAGAGATTTTGGTGTGTTGGTGGACAGCTCCATGAAGGTGTCTCCCCAATGTGTGGCAGCGGTGATGAAGGCCAATTCCATGCTAGGGATTGTCAAAAAGGGGATTGAAAATAAAACAGCCAACATTATAATGCCATTATACTAAACAATAGTAAGGCCCCACCTGGAGTATTGTGTACAATTCTGGTCACCGCATCTCAAGAAAGACATAGTGGAACTGGAACAGGTGCAGAAGAGAGCGACTAAAATGATTACTGGGCTGGGGCACCTCCTTTATGAGGAAAGGCTAAAACATTTGGGGCTCTTTAGTCTTGAAAAAAGGTGCCTGAGAGGGGATATGATTGAGACGTACAAAATAATGCAGGGCATGAGTAAAGTGGATAGAGGGAAGCTCTTCTCCCTCATAAAATACCAGAACTAGGGAACATACACTCAAATGGAGGGCTGGGAGAGTAAGAACAGACAAAAGAAAATATTTTTTCACCCAGAGCGTTGTTAGTCTATGGAACTCCCTGCCACAGGATGTGGTGATGGCATCTGGCCTGGATGCCTTCAAAAGGGGATTGGACAGATTCCTGGAGGAAAAGTCCATCACAGGTTACAAACCATGATGGAGATGTGTAATCTCCAGGCTTAAAACCAGGGTACTTCAAGGGCCAGATGCAGGGGAGTGGTATCAGGAGACAGATATCTAGTCTCATGCACTCCCAAACGCATCTGGTGGGGCCACTGTGAGATACAGGAAGCTGGACTAGATGGGCCTTTGGCCTGATTCAGCATGGCTCTTCTTATGTTCTTATGTCCCTATTTTTCTTTATTCACCTTGCCCGTCTCGTCCCACTGTTAACCAGAAATTCTCCTTAAGAGTTATTTTTTAAAAAAACCAGACTCTACTTTCAGCTCTTCCATTAGTTGAGTATTGCCGGAACGGTTTGCCTCTTTCTCCTATAATGCTTATAGTGCATGAGATCAAGGAGCAGGGCTTGCAATACCATACATACTCTGTCTTGGGCATCAAACTCAGATCATGAGCAGAAGTCTGATTGCAATACTTCAGTTTAACCCCTGCACCAGGGGGCTCATACATAGCATGTATAGTATACCATATAATTTTATTTAAAAGTTGTGGTGTATTTAAGAAGCATGGCGAAACCAGTTAGTAGAAGACTAATAGTGACACCGTTCTATAGAGTTGTGTAAGTGGAAAGAGTGCTAGCAGAGCCATTTGATGGTGTTGCTTTCAGACATGATGTATTGTCCTGTAATATTAGCGCTTTGATCCCTCACATGTGTAGCCTGATGATTTATATCAATTTGGAAACCCCTTGAAAGTTTTTTTTTCTGACAGTGACATAATTACATGGCGTATCTGTGATACTTTGTTTATGTGATGCTGGCCCTGTATGATGGTTTGCCAAAGACTCAGGGTCATATATTCAGTGCTCTGCTTCCTTCTTTGTATGCAACTGTGTGGTAGGAACAGCTTTAGTTGACTGTGGCTGATTTAACAAGTGCAGAATGTTATAAATGGCAATGGAGATTTTTAAGTTTGAAGAAAAACGTTATTTTCTTAATCATAGACGAAACTCGGGTTGGAAAACGAATTTACATGACACCTGCAACGGCCAAACAACATGTCACATCTTTGTGGGAAAATGAAGGTAAATAAGTAAAATTCCTTGCTTCCCAACAAATTAGAAAAACCAGTCTTGCAGTACCGATGCAGCGCCATAGCATATCTTGTCCACACATACCTGGCTGATTTGGGGGATTCTGTATATAGAATTTGCCCTGTTCCATAGTTGCTTGATCTTTCTCTTCCTTGAACCTCATCTTGATTTGGGAGTAAGACTTCTCTGATGATCTGGTCCTCTATGTGCAGTTACCAGATACCATGAAAAAGTATGCAACCTGTCATCATTGTTTGGTTTCCAGAGAGCAGAAGATAGTAAAAAGACTGTTCACTTCAGAAATAGAATGAGCTGTGACAAATCTAGAAGGTTGACACTGTAAACTAGACATAATGGGGCCCACTATTGAAATCCAACTGCAGCTAATTTATGTGGTACCTAAGCCGATGGCGAAGTTTCCCTGAGAAAACTCCATTGAAATAAATGGAATATGTGCAAAAGCTGTGATCTTTACAGTTCCTGCTTCCTTTGGGTCAGGTTTGAGCCAGAGAACTTCTCCTGACTTTTTGCTTATGAATCAGCTTTGATTGTCTCTTTGTCGTCCTTTATTGTACCCAAAATTCACCACTGAAGGCAGCTTTTCCACAAACTGTTGACGGTTATGTCTGTTCAACATATATCAGTGGTGTCCAAACTTCAGCCCTCCAGATGTTTTGGACCACAACTCCCACAGTCCTTTGTCAGTAACAATACAGGCTTGGAATTCTGGGAGTTGTGGTCCAAAACATCTGGAGGGACGAAGTTTGGACAGCCCTGACGTATATTGTGATATTGGTGGTACTTGATGATGAGGAATGCTACCTTGAAAAAATGCTTTCGTTATAAAAAATTACTTTAATGTATGTTTAAGAACACAACTTTTAAATGCATGGCAGAATAACACTAATGATACACACACAAAATATTTTGTATTACTGTGGCTGCATTTGGGAGGCAATTTGTATTATCTGTCATATTTAAAACATTTAATACATTTAATTGTCTGATTTTCTGATTTAAAGACAGCAGGTATTTTAATCCCTCTTTGTTCTTTCAGGGTTTTTTCTTTGCAGGCTATTCTCTGGCATGACGGCCGCTGGCGATGCAAGCTTCAATCCGGAGATGTTCTTCCTCGATAAGCTTGTTGTCCCACCTTGTAGGTAATGAAATTCTTCCAGTTTTATTTCCCCACAGGGTGGGCTTGAAAAATATCTGTGATTTGTTGGTGAGATCAAGAGGCTTATTGTTTTACTTGGCAAAATCCACGTGTTCTGATGTAGATACCGTCCCGTAAATCGTGTGGGGGATCAGATGTTTGCCAGTGGTCAGACGGTGAACTTACAGGCTGTCATGAAAGATGCCCACCTGATTCGGAAGCTCCTGGCTTTTATGGCTCAAGAACAATGTCAGCTGATGCAAACAGAAGTGGGAGACCTCAAGACGGTAAGGGCAGAACCTGGTCAGTACCCCTGTTGTTGGAGGTGGGGGTGGGGGAAGCTTTATTTCCCTCCCCTTTCTTTTTGTGCTTATTCAAGTTTTCAAATAAATAAGGGAAGAACCGACCTCTCCCTCTAACCCTCTGGGCTTGTGAAAGAACTTGAGGAAACACAGCGGGGACAAACAAAGCCTCGATTTGTTCAGGATGTGAAGAAAGAACTCAGAAGCAGCAGCATCTGGCTTTTTCTGTATGCTGACCCTATAATTCAGGCATGTCCAAACTTCAGCCCTCCAGATGTTTTGGACCACAACTCCCACAGTCCTTTGCCATTGGAAATACAGGCTTGGAATTCTGGGAGTTGTGGTCCAAAACATCAGGAGGGCCGAAGTTTGGACATGCCTGCTATAATTGTAAGACTCTGAAAACAGCATTGTTTTTGGTCTTCTGGAACAAATTCCCTGCAGTCTTCTAACCTTAATTCCAGAGTTCGGGGGGGAGGGTAGTGTTTCAACTTCTCCCAGGCTTTCTGTTTTTTGTCTTTAAAAGCTAAGGGGAAAATGGATTAAGCACCAGGCTTCATTGTGGCAGCCTGGCCTTGCTCCGTTTTGACAGCAAGGAACCAGGTGCCAAAAAAGGGATGCTGAATGCTGCTCTCTCTGCCGCCATTCACCATTTTGTATCTGCCTCATAGATGGGAAAGGTCCTTCAGATGATAAGCCTTTCCAGCAGAAATGCTTCTCAGTCTTTTCACCTGTGAAAAGGGACAGAGCATGTGTGGGAGCACATGGAGGGTGAGGTTACCCTCCACAACCCCCTTACACCTCAACAATTAAGAAGAACATAAGAAGAGCCATGCTGGATCAGGCCAAAGGCCCATCTAGTCCAGCTTTCTGTATCTCACAGTGGCCCCACCAGATGCATCTGGGAGCTCACAAGACTAGATATCTGTCTCTTCATACCACTCCCCTGCATCTGGTCCTTGAAATACCTTGGTTTTAAGCCTGGAGATGACACATCTCCATCATGGTTTGTAACCTGTGATTGACTTTTCCTCCAGGAATCTGTCCAATCCCCTTTTGAAGGCATCCAGGCTAGATGCCATCACCACATCTTTTGGCAGGGAGTTCCACAGACTAACAGTACGCTGGGTGAAAAAAAAATGTTTTCTTTTGTCTGTTCTCGCTCGCCCAGCCCTCAATTTGAGTGCATGTCCTCTTATCATTTAAAAAAGAAATGAGGGCTCAATGGTTTGTTTCTCTCTTCCGCTGGAAGGAGGCCAGGCCTTCCACCATTGGGATTGTGAGACCTTGAGAGCCCCTGTCCGCACTCGTTTTTTCCTCCTGAGCAGGGTCTTGTCTGATACTGAGCCACAGCTTTTAGGTGTTGCTGAATATGGCCAGTGAAATCCAGATGGGGAATCTTCCTCTCGCTGACGTTTTGATGTTCTGCAGGTGACTGAGCAGCCCATGGAACCCCTGGACCGTTCTGCCTTGGCAATGATGCCAGGGCAGACGACTGCAGATAAGCTTTACAACATCTGGATTCGCCTGCAGAGCCATGTCAATATTGTGTTTGACAGTGACATGGACAAGTTAATAACTGACAAATACCCTGGTGTGCGTCAGGTGAGAGATCCAAAAAACAGAAATTTGTTGAGTACTGTATTCTAAATGTATGACTAGCTACCAGGAGCAAAGCATGCATTTTTGAAATATTTTTGTATGATAAAGAGGTGCCGAGTGTCTTTTTTGTATGTGCCGTGGTGGCTCAGTGGGCTAGAGCCCTGAAACTGTCAGCTGCAAAGTTGGCAGCTCGGCGGTTCAAATCCCAGGTGCCTCGCAGCGGAGTGAGTTCCCGCTGTTAACCCCAGCTCCTGCCAGCCTCGCAGTTCGAAGGCATGTAAATGCAAGTAGATAAATGGGAACTGCGGTAAAAAGCAGGAAAGTAAACAATGTTCCAGGTGCAGAAATGCGTTCAGCCATGCCAGCCACATGACCACGGACGTGAACAACACTGGCTCTTTGGCTTGAAAACGGAGATGAGCACGGCCCCTAGAGTCGGACACCACTAGCACGCATGTGCGGGAGGAACCTTTACCTTTACCTTGCCCGTCAGCAGGGCAGTTCTCACATACTTGACAACTATGTATAGATGACAAAACAAGTGCTATAAAATTAATAGAGTACTGCAAAATGAATGAGCTGCAATAGAACAAAGCAGCAGTGAATCTTGTTTTCCTAATGGGACCTAATAAACTTGAGAGAATAGTATTAAAAGGTTCTTCTTGAGCAGAGAGGATGTAATAACTGAGTCCCTGAAGGGAGAGAATTTCATTAATGAAAAAGCCCTTTCTGTACTCGCTCCCCGTGTCTTGTCAGCTGATGGAAGCCTCCACGTTATGTGAGTAGAGGAATGTGGGACTTTTTTTTTCAGGTATCCAGATCTGATGGCATATAAGTTTTTGAAAATTGATGTACGGTGGACCCTTGTATAACAAACAGCTTGTATAACATAAAATTTGTACAACATAAACAATTCTGGAGATAGGGGAAATTTGCTTAACATAATCGCCTATGGGGAAAATCCGTACAACATAAAAATGGGATCACTCCGTTTTCAATGCATTCCTATGGGGATTTGTATAAAGGAAAATTTGCTTAACATATTTTCATTTGGAACGAATTAATTCCTTTATACAAGGTACCACTGTATTTTGAATGAGGCATACAAATTGTTAATATGCCAAGCAGTGGCATGATGCTGCTTGAGTCTGAGCCCCAGCTGTGGGCTAAGCTGCCATATGCTGAACCAAGGGTCATCCCTAGATATTGTTCAAACATGCATTCTAGTGCATTACAAAATCTAATGCTGAGCATTCCGCATAGATGCTGGAGGGTGTTTCCATGTATGGTGGTATCTCTACTTAGGAGCGGCCTGACTTAAGAGCAAAAAACTGTTTGCATTTTCGCTGCTGCCTTACAAATTTTAGATGCAGCCTGCTTTACTTACAAATTATTTATTTATTTATTTCAAATTTTTAGATAGGGCTGTGCTACTTAAGAGTTGTTTGACTTAAGAGCATGCATTTGGAACGGATTAAACTTGTAGGTAGAGGTACCGCTGTATCTTGTTGCTGAAATGATATGCCTTTCAGAATGTTGAAAGTAACATGATTATTATTATTTTTTGTATCTGTATGTATTTTTGTGACACATTCATGACCAGTTTCTGGAGAAGAAGAATGGCCTGTTCCGGAAGCACATGATGGGAAAGCGGGTGGATTATGCTGCTCGGTCTGTTATTTGCCCTGACATGTACATTCGGACCAATGAAATTGGTATTCCAATGGTAAGAGGAAAGCTTCCTTAATACATCCTTGAAAGGTTTGAGCTGGTGTTTTTGACAGGAATCCCATAACGGAGGAGCAAAGGAGCGCCAATAAATGCAGTTACGATCCACCAGTGTCTTAAATGTTCTGCAAAATACTGTCAGATCTATAATTTAGGTGTGATTTAGCAAACACAAATTTGATTTTCCACAAATGTTTGAGGCTTCTGCATTGCCAAAAATACTTACGAACACCAAGTGTACGTCCCTTTAAGTTACCCAAGCTCCTGCACATTGCTTGATTGTTTTAAAGATTTTCGATAGGTTGGTGAAGCAGCAGATGCAGGAAGTGATTACAGAGACCTATAAGAGGTCAGTTGAATTGAGTGTAAGTTAAGGATGGGCAGCTTTCTTGGTTGAGGAAGTTAAATCGCCAGCCCCTCCTCATCTCACTGCCGTTGTTGCAACTTCACAACAGTCGTTTCTGCTTTTCCGAAAGAACCACAAAAAGTGCATACCCTGTTTTTGGAACCCGAGTTTGCTTCCCATTGAGCTTTTCAGCATCAGAACAAGTGTATACTACTGGTTGCCTCATTTGAAATCGAGAATGTGTGCTCTTAAGTGCTGGCTAATGCTTTGACATAGTTCAGTTGCCAGGAGTTCAAAAATAGAAATAGTGTATATGGAAGGCTGTTGCTCAGTTGCTCATTAAAAATAAATAAATAAATAAATTTAAACTAAAGTTTTTACAAGTCAATAATAAAGCAGATTTGCAGTGGTTCAGGGTCCAGAACTTGGATGTCACCTGCCTTCTCCAGGTGAAAAAATGACCAGGAGATACTCTGATTTAAAAATAATAATACAGAATGCTTGTTAAACTGGGTGTAGGGGGCATATTAGTTTAGACCAGGGGTGCCCAAACTTTTTGTAAGGAGGGCCAGATTTGGTGGCTGAGAATGTGTCAGGGGCCGGTTGCTCCCCGACCCTGCCACCCCACTCCAAGCCCCACCCACTGACCCATAAGCCACACACACTGACCCCTTGCAACCCCACCCACAGGAAGGAAGGGAGGGAGGGAGGGAGGTGGAAACCAAGAGAGGAAGGAAGGAAGGTGGGGAACAAGGAAGGGAGGGAGGAAGGAACGTGGGGACCAAGGGAGGGAGGAAAGAAGGAAGGTGGGGATCAAAGGAAGCACAGGGAGCCATGGCCACAGGTCGCCCCTTAGAAGAGGCGATCTGTGCGACCTTGCACCCCCCAAGTTCCCGAGCGGTGGCGACAGCTCGCCTGCCAGCTCACCCCAAAGCTCCTTGGCAGTGGCAGAGGCCTGCTGGCCTGCCCACCTCCACACTTTCCCCTGCGGTGCCGGTGGCGGCAGACCGCCCAGCCGCCCAAGCTTCCCAGAGGTGTCAGTGTTGGCAGATTTAAAAAAAAAACATGGGGCAAAGGAGTGAGAGGGAGGGGCAGGCCAGCCAGCCACGGGCCACTCAGAATGGCCTGACGGGCCGGATTTGCCCACCCCGCCCCCCGGGCCGGACTTTGGGCAGGCCTGGTTTAGACAATAATTTCACACCTATTCTTGGGGGACAATGGAATGAAAAAATAAATTTAAGGAAGGAATTGTTACCTCTGAGGTCCTGGAGGACACAAGATGCTCGCCTATCTCAAGAGAGGCAGACTAAAGGAGGAGGAGGAGGAATTGAAGGCTGAAATGCCTAGCCGATCTCACCTGATTTCGGAAGCTAAGCAGGGTCGGCCCCGGTTAGTACTTGGATGGGCGACCACCAGGAAATACCAAGTGCTGTAGGCGCCTGGAATAGGAACTGGCAAACCACTCCAGTATTCCTGCCAAGAAAACTCCATGGACATGGGGTCATGAAGAGTCAGTCATGACCGTAATGACACAACACACACACACACAGACACATACACAGAGAGAGAGAGAGAGAGAGAAAGCGAGAGAGAGAGATCCTTATTAGAGGTGGGCACACATTGGTTCGTGCCAGGTCTTCTCTTAAAATGACATGGCACCACAGGTGCTGCACATTCCTTTGCCCCATTCACCCCGCCAGGCTTACCTACTCACAAGCTAGCATGCGGTGCTCATTCTTTCATCACCATGTGATCTTCCAGTCCCGGCAGGAGTACAGACTTCCCTTCTCTGTCTCCTCCAGCAGCTGTCCACTCATAGGCACTACTGCAAGAATCTCTGCCTCTGTGGTGCCATACCAATGGGTTAGGACCGTGATGGCGAACCTATGGCACGGGTGCCAAAGGTGGCACTCAGAGCCCTTTCTGTGGGCACCCGACATCACCCCTTCATTGCCACCTGTATACAGGTTAAATTACTATATTGGCACTTTGCAAAAAAAAAAAAAAGTGGGTTTTGAATTGCAGTTTGGGCACTCGGTCTCTAAAAGGTTCGCCATCACTGGGTTAGGACAACCTGGCATGAAGTGATTCCTGCCCATCTCTAATCCCTCTGTCCCCTATCAGATAATCTTAGAACTGCAGAACTGGAAGGGATCTGGTGGATCATTGGGTCCAGCCCCTGTGAAGGAGGCACAGTGGGGGAAATAAACTCCAGCATCTAGTACAGTACAGTGGTACCTTGTATAAAGGGAATTAATTCATTCCAAAGGAAATTATGTTAAGCAAATGTTCCTTTGTACACATTTCCCATAGGAATGAATTGAAAATGGATTAATCTCTCATTGTGACCATTTTTCTGTTGTATGGATTCGCCCCATAGGCGATTCAGTTAAGCGATTTCCCCCTATCTCCGATTTTTTCCCCTTTAAGTGGATTTTTCTGTTAAACAAACTGCTTGTTATACGAAGGTCCACTGTGCTTTTATTTGCCTTGTGAAAAAGATTAAAATCCTTAAAATCTGATTCAGTAGATTATGCACATAATGAACTGTTTTGACCAATGTGTTTTAGGTCCCCCCCCAGTAAATATATATAAGAACCTATACATAAGAACCCACAGTAGCAGAAAAGTTAACTTAATCTTTCATCCTGTAGAAAAAGCGTGCATGGTGTCCTGATTTCTTTTTTTGCTTCCTTGCAGGTCTTTGCGACCAAACTGACCTACCCTCAGCCAGTAACTCCCTGGAATGTCCAGGAACTGAGGCAGGCTGTTATAAATGGTCCCAACCAGCACCCTGGCGCTTCCATGATCATCAACGAAGATGGGTCTCGTACAATACTGAGTACGGCCAGTGAGACCCAGAGAGAAGCCATAGCCAAGCAACTCTTGACTCCTTCCACTGGGGCACCAAAACCGGGGATAAAAATAGTAGGTGTTGCCTTTGGTCCCTGGGTGTTTACAACAACGGGAGGCACACGGAGCGCCTACGTTGCATTGAAGCAAGAGTCACGGTCTTTAGATTCAGCTACGTCCTGTGGCCTGCTTGCACTAGTGCTCTCATCTTTTGTTTTGTACTACCTTTTTCAAATGACTGATGTCTCTAAAAGCCATGCAGCAGATTGCATAGGAGTCCCAAAAGTTGGTCAACAGTGATTGCTGTCAATAATGTGCATGCCAGCTCACACTCGTGTCTGTTTCGTCTTAAAGAGGGAAGGCCTTGCGTCTCTCAATTGGACTAATCTTAAAGAAAGTACAGCCAGAACCAGTGCTTGGACTCTTCCTTTGTCACTTCAGTTTGTATATTTTCCATGCCCTCCCATTTTAAGCAAAGTGTTTTAATATCACTAAACCGTGCATCTCTCTCCTAGGTGTGCCGCCATATTAAAAACGGGGATGTCCTCCTGCTAAACCGCCAACCTACCCTGCACCGGCCCTCTATCCAAGCTCACCGAGCAAGGATCCTGCCTGGGGAGAAAGTCCTGAGGCTTCACTATGCCAACTGCAAAGCCTACAATGCAGATTTTGATGGAGACGAAATGAATGCTCACTTCCCGCAGAGTGAGCTGGGCCGAGCCGAAGCCTACGCCTTGGCCTCTACCGATGAGCAGTATCTGGTTCCAAAGGTGACATGCTGAGCCATAGAGAAATGCATGCTTAGGTTGGATTACTTTTTTAGTGACTGTGTTTGCTTCTTTACTGATGGACACTTGTTCTTGTACAGTAACCCCTCCGCCCTTTCGTGGTTCATATACTGCGTTCCAGGTATATTGTGGGACCGCAGTATATGAACCCCCCACACACACACACACCAGGGTAAGCTGGAAAGACCTGGCGCTTCCCCGAACAAGCCTCCGACGACCTTCCCGGGCCCGTCAGCCCCCCAAAAGTGCTTCCCAGCGAACAGGAAGTGACTTCCATCACTTCCATTTCACCGAAAAGCATTTCTGAGGCCTGCAAAAGATCCAGGAAGGCCCGTTGGAGGCCCTAAAATTGCTTTCCAATGATCCAGAGGTCACTTCCAGTTTTCTGGAAGTCACTTCCGGTTTGCCAAGAAGCAATTTTGGGGCTTCTGACAGGCTCTGGAAGGCTGTCGGAGGCCTGGTCCAGAGAGCACCAGGCCTGGGATAAGTTCAAACAGGCCCCAGATAAGCCCCCCCAGTCCCAACCTGACCCTGCACCCGCATATCACGGATTTTCAATTATCGCAGGTCAGGTCCCTAACACACGGAATAGGCGGGGGAGTTACTGTATTTGGTGTAGATGGGAAAGATGACTATTATTAATTTGGACCTGGTTCTGTTTGCTTTAGGGTCAAATGTGTAGACTTGCATGCATCAGCAAATCTTAAAAACACATGGAACTCTGCTCCATAGATTGTGCATGTTCTAAAACAGCGACAGTGTCTGAAGTGACAAGGCTTCCTCATAGCCTTGGAGTTAATTGCTAGGTCTTTAAGATAGAAAAGCTGGCCAGATAGCGGTAGAGTTTAAGTCCCTGGCTGCAGAGTGAGAGGTTGGGAGTTCAATTACCCATTGTGCCACCAAGAAGTAGAGCCAGCCTGTCTTGTCACGGGGAGCTGCATATTCCCAAGTGTTCCCTACCCCAAGAAGAAGGGAGAAGAAGAATAAACCACTCTCGAGTCCTCCCTACCTAGAAAACCCTAGGAAGGGTTGCCATCCTTGGTTGGACCAACAACTGCAGGCTATGAAGTAGAATAGGAGGAGACTAGTGAGAACCTGGAGACAGGCACCGACAGAAGCAAATCCTAAGATCACACCCTACCTCGATCTATCAAGAGTAAAGGGTCCTAGAAGAGCTTACTTTGCTATCCAGATAAGCAAAGTGCATGTCCATCAGGCCAAGCTCTTCCACATAGTACACAATCTACTGCAGTGACAGTCCTTCCAGTAGTATTTCCTGTGACCAATTTGCAGCATTTTTAAAATCAAAAGTGGAGGCCATCTGCCAGGAGCTTGACCTTCCTTTTCAAACAGGAGATCATACCAAGATGTCCTTTGCATTGCCTTGTCCAGCTAATCTAGCCCAATTTCAACCGAGATGTTGGTGTTAACGGAGATGGACAGAGTACTTGATCACTGCAGATCCTCCCTTGATCCACCCTGACTCATAAAAGCATCCAGGCCAGTGACAACAAAATGGGCCGTTGCAGTAATTATTGGGTCTCTTCAAAAGGGCTGGGTTCCCCAGGCCCTCATGGAGACACTCATTAGGCCCCTACAATGTCATCCACTACTAAAAAAATCTACCTTAGTGGTGGATGACATTATAGAGTTAGACCCATTGCCAATGTCCCTTTTATGAGCAAGATTCATGACCTCTTAACCATAGTGTTCAGGGAAACTACATGAGTGCAGAGGACGGCAACCAGAATGATTAGGGAATTGGAACAGCTTCCTTACCATCTGAGGCTGCAACGGCTGGGCCTCTTCGCTCTTGAACGATGGCGCCTAAGAGGTGACCTGATTGAAGTTTATAAAGTCATACACAATGTGGAGAAAGTAGATAAGGCAAAGCTGTTTTCCCTATTGCATAACACTAGAACTAGGGGGGCACTCCATGAAACTCTTGGGTACTAGATCTCAAACAAATAAGAGAAAGTACTTTTTCATCCAGAGGATCACTGGTCTGTCCCTGCCAGAAGAAGTGACAGTTGTCAGCCTTGACAGCTTTAAGAAAGGATTGGACAAGTTCATGGAGAACAAGGATATCAATGGCTATCATTATGGATGCTAAAGGACAACGTCCAGGTTGAAGAGATAGGCAGGATATCTCTCAATGCCATTTGCGGGGAATCGTAAGCATTCTGCTTGGGAATACCCTGAAACAAATGGTGAGCCACTGTGTGAGACAGAATGCTGGACTGGATGGGCGGTGGCCTGTTCCAGCAAGGCTGTTCTTATGATTTCTCATCAGACCAACTAATGGGTCACTGGATGCTTGTTTTTCTGTTGCTGCTGTGTCTTTTGTAGGATGGGACACCATTGGCAGGTTTAATCCAAGATCACATGGTCTCTGGTGCCAGCATGACCACACGGGGCTGCTTCTTCACCCAGGAACAGTATGTGGAACTAGTCTATCAAGGGTTGACAGATAAAAGGGGGAAAGTGACACTTCTCCCTCCAGCCATTTTAAAACCACAACGCTTGTGGACAGGAAAGCAGGTAGGTTGAAATTACTAGGGTTCTTGTCTACAAAGAACTGAGCAGCGTAATTGAGTCTAGGTTAGCCCTCTTAGTGAATTAATGGGCCAAGTTTCTGGTGAATTCTCTGGAGTTATAGTGTTGGGGCGTCTTATATTTGCTAAATGCCACATATAACATGTGAAGGATCATTTTGCCATCAACATGTTGAATTAGAAGAGGTGGGAGGACTGTATAATGATGTGGCCTGTTCTTTCCACCTTTGTTGACTTTTCTGTTGGCCAGAAAAGAGTGGCTTGACTAGGTGCTGTTTACCACCCTAGAGACTTGGGATTGGGATCTTGTTTTACTTCCTCTTCAGTTTCTGTTGTTCTGCTGTGGCCTTCTCTACTAGTACAGTGCTACCTTGTATGAAGGAATTAATTCGTTCCAAATGAAGTTATGTTAAGCAAATTTTCCTTTATACAAATTCCCATAGGAATGCATTGAAAATGGATTAATCCCATTTTTATGTTGTACGGATTTGCCCCATAGGCGATTCTGTTAAGCAAATTTCCCCTCTCCGGAATTTTTTTATGTTGTACAGATTTTATGTTATACAAACTGCTTGTTATACAAGGGTCCACTGTATATTTGTTTATCCACTGCCTATTTGTCTCTTTCTGTTGGTGGTTCACTCAATTCTAAGACTTTTACATCTCTCACATATTCCGAACTTCGTTTTAAATATTCCTTGTTCCTCTGGTTCACATGGTCTGGCAGGGCCTCTTCCTTTCTCATTTCCCTCATTTGCTCTCATTTCTCCTCCACTGCCTTGGTTTCTTCATTTAAACCAGGGATGGACAGCTTGTGCAAATCAGGGACCATTTTGATAAGACACCAGCACTCGGCACCCAGCCATTTTTAAAATCCCCAACAACCTCCCTCAGGAATAAAGATTTTTCCCCCAGTGTAATAATAGTTACAGTAGGACCACAGTATCTGCTGGGGATCAGATCCAGGCCTTCTCGTGGATAACGAAAACCGTGGATAACAGAGAACGCCAAACCCCCAAAACTGCAGTTTTGCGACAGTAGCTTGCTTTACAGCTGCTGTTTTTAACAGTAGCTTGCTTTACTGCTGCTGTTTTGCAGCAGTAGCTTTCTTTACAGCTGCTGTTTATGACAGTAACTTGCTTTGCGGGTTCTGAATTATTTATTTAATTTTTCCTCTGCCAACCGTGGATAACTGAATCAGTGGTTAATGAATCAGTGGATGCGGAGGTCCTTCTGTAGTTGTGCCTCCAGTTGGATTACTGTTGGCTATTTAAAGCCTATCAACCCCCTTTGTATTACCTTATACTGAAAACAACGTTAAGCGAGCAATTCTTTAAGAATTTGCTTCTGTCTTGTTTTTTTTATCATAGATTGTTTCTACACTGCTAATAAATATAATTCCAGAAGATCACATTCCACTGAATTTGTCTGGAAAAGCTAAAATTGGTGGGAAAGCCTGGGTAAAAGTGCCTGCCCATAGTGTTTATGGATCAGATCTCGACTGCATGTGTGAATCTCAGGTATGAGTTGAAGCTCAGTAATCTTGGTTGGCACTGATAGCATGGAACAATGTGTGGTACTCACAGACTGACTTTGGGGGAGGGGTCAGCTCTCTTTCAGTGCCTGGAAAGGTTTCTCTTTTTTTGCCCTACATCTTTCAAGATCAGTGGCACTGAAGGGCCACTATCAGACAAGAGTTGACAGTTCATGGACTTAGAATGCCAATGTCAAAGGACTGTGGGAGTTTAGGTCCAAAACATCTGGAGGGCCAAAGTTTGGATATGCGTGTCGTATGTCATGCATCCCTAGCGACCCTGTACCTAGACCAGTGGTAGCGAACCTTCGGCACTCCAGATGTTTTGGACCACAACTCCCACAGTCCTTTGTCATAGACAATATAGGCTTGGAATTCTGGGAGTTGTGGTCTAAAACATCTGGAGTGCCAAAAGTTCCCCACCACTGACCTAGTAAGATCCTTGAAGCCGTGCCATCATTTACCTCTTAAATCCAGAAAGCATGAAAGAGGTTGAGAATTGCCTGAAGGCCTGCAGTCTACACACATTGTGTGTTCTAACATGGCGCTAGGGTTTTCTGTTTTTGCTAAAGAGAAACTCACACAGAAGTGTATCTAAATGGGGAGTTTCTGTCTGAATGGAGGCCAGACCTAACCCCACTGTCTTTGCACCTCCCAGGTCCTCCTTAGAAATGGAGAGCTGCTCTGTGGGGTTCTGGATAAAGCTCACTATGGAAGCTCTGCCTATGGTTTAGTCCACTGCTGCTATGAGCTTTATGGGGGTGAGACCAGTGGAAAGGTGCTGACAGCTCTGGCTCGGCTCTTCACTGCCTATTTACAGTTCTACAGGGGTTTCACAATGGGTGAGTACGTCACTGAACTTGGCAACGTTACTCTTTTGGGCTACAGCTCTCAAATCCTCCAGCCAGCTATTGCTGCTGATCTTTCTCCCTTCAAGCTTGGCATGTTATGCAAGTGATTTTATGTCTCTCTCTCTCCCTCCCTCCCTCCCTCTCTCTCTCTCTCTCTCTCTCTCTCTCTCTCTCTCTCTCTCTCTCTCTCTCTCTCTCTCTGTGGTTGGTTTAAACCACAAGTCATTAATGCATTGTACATAAGAACATAAGAACAGCCTTGCTGGAACAGGCCACAGCCCATCCAGTCTGGCATTCTGTCTCACACAGTGGTTCACCATTTGCTTCAGGGTATTCCCAAGCAGATGTCTTCACCTGCTTATGATTCCCCGCAAACGGCATTGAGAGATATCCTGCCTATCTCTCCAACCAGAGGTTGTCCTTAGGCATCCATAATGGTAGCCATTGATACCCTTGTTCTCCATGAACTTGTCCAATCCTTTCTTAAAGCTGTCAAGGGTGACAGCTGTCACCACTTCTTCCGGCAGGGAGTTCCAGAAACCAGTGATCCTCTGGGTGAAAAAGTACTTTCTCTTATTTGTTTGAGATCTAGCACCCAAAAGTTTCATGGAGTGTGGTGGTGGCAGTGTCACTTGAGTGACGTGATTTGCTAATAAATCCTGGTACAGTATATTAGTTGAAGTACACAATATCCTCTGCTCTGCCTTTGAAAGGCATAACTTCTTCATATGTATTCTGCCAAATGCATAAGAAAGTGACTGCGTGGCCAGGCATGGCACAAGAGTTGCCTGAGTTGGTCAGAAAAACATTTAACCTTATTCACCCTCAATCCCGTACAAGTCAAAAGCGGTTGACGCTGACCTCAGCTAAAAGAGCTTGAACATCCCATTGTTGTCTTGTTCCAGGAGTTGAAGATATTTTGGTCAAACACCACGCAGACCGCAAGAGACGCAAGATCATTAAAGAAAGTACCCGCGGTGGTACTAAGGTAAGCTTTTGTCTCAAGAGGAGTGAGTTGGGGGTTGTCTTCACCAAGAACCCTCTAGCGTTATATGTCTCGGCACCTGAAAAATGCCCTTTTCTTCTCAGGCCATAAGAGCTGCGCTTAATTTGCCCCAAACGGCATCCTGCGAGGAGCTCAGAAGCAAGTGGCAAGATGCCCATCTTCACAAAGACCAGAGAGATTTTAACATGGTGGATCTGAAATTTAAAGAGGAAGTCAATCATTACAGCAATGAAATCAACAAGGTTTGCTTTAAGAAATATTTGCTTGTACTAATATTAGTTGATTCATACACTTCGTTTTTAACATGTTTGCAGTTAGCACGTATGCTTTCTTCGTTTCCACTTTCTTTAAGGCATTCAGGGAGATATCGGAGAAAAACAAGACAATTCCATTTTTATGATCAATGCAACCCTGTGAGGTTGCGTCCATGGCCACCTGGTGTGGCTCATAGATAAACAGGGGTTTGAATCCGTCTTCCTGGGCCGTAGCCCAGATTTCTGTCCCTACTTTACATGCAGATACCTGCTGCTTATTGATGAAAGAAATTGAATGTCATTATCACCAAATTTGAGAAATCTTGTTGTATAATTTCTTCATTTCTTACAGCTCTTAATAGACTAGCCATGGCTGAAATCATATCCGCGTTTTATTCTCTGAAACCTATAGGTGTGCATGCCTCTTGGGCTTCACCGGAGTTTCCCGGACAACAACTTGCAGTTGATGGTGCAATCCGGAGCCAAAGGCTCCACTGTAAATACTATGCAGGTACACTTTCTTTTTATGTTGACATTAGATTGGATCTAGATTTAGTCACCTGCTTCTTGGGAGGAAAGCAATGGCAAACCTAGATAGCATCCTAAAGAGCAGAGACATCACTTTGCCAACTAAGGTCAGGATAGTCAAAGCTATGGTTTTTCCAGTAGTGATGTATGGAAGTGAAAGTTGGACTATAAAGAAGGCTGATCGCCACAGAATTGATGCTTTTGAGCTGTGGTGCTGGAGGAGCGTCTTGAGAGTCCCCTGGACTGCAAGGAGATCAAACCTATCCATCCTGAAAGAAATCAACCCCGAATGTTCACTGGAAGGACAGATTTTGAAGCTGAAGCTCCAGTACTTTGGCCACCTCATGGGGAGAGAGGAGTCCTTGGAAAAGTCCCTGATGTTGGGAAAGATTGAAGGCAAAAGGAAAAGAGGACGGCAGAGAATGAGATGGTTGGACGGTGTCATTGATGCAACCAATATGGATTTGACCAAACTCCGGGAGGCAGTGGAAGATAGGAAGGCCTGGCGAGCTCTGGTCCATAGGGTCACGAAGAGTCGGACACGACTGAACAACAACAAGATTTAGTCGTGCTTAGATGGGCTTTATTCACTTCCATGGGACAATCTCCACTGATTGCCTACCCCACTTGTAACGCATGTCAAGGTCAAGGGGCAGCCCCTTTATTGCATATCAGATTATGTGTACTTAACGGTGGTGACGAGTTTGCTGAAGCACATTAAACCTGTATCAGAAAGCCACGATGCCCTGGCCTGATGCCTGAACTCACCTGAGCTTTGAATGATTATTTGGTAGCAGTGAGTCCTGTTAGTAAAATACACTACTAGCCACCCTTGAATGTTCTTGCTGTAATGCGTCAGTGATAATAGGGAGGCATATCCACCACCTCCCCTAGCTACATGTTTTTACTTGGTTTTAAGAATAGTTAAATGAGGAGCTCTCAGACAAAAATTGCAGAAGAGGTGTTGGGGGGGATTTACGTTAGTGTGTTGTAAGAGGGCAGAAACTAGAACTCAGGGGATATAACAGGACTAACAGGCAGATTGAGTCAGTATTTTAAAATGGCTGCTTTATTGAGAGAATGAAGTTGCATTCATTGGATTCAGAGAAAGATGAGAATGGCCTTCGCCTTGGTGAGGGTGTTTGCACCAGCATTTATATCTTATGCTCTCTCTCTCTCTCTTTCTCTGCTTCCTCAAGATTTCTTGCTTGTTGGGCCAAATTGAGTTGGAAGGGCGAAGGCCTCCATTGATGCCGTCTGGTAAATCATTGCCTTGTTTCCAGCCTTACGACTTTTCTCCCAAATCAGGAGGGTTTGTGGCAAGCAGATTTCTCACCGGCATCAAACCTGCGGTAAGTTCTTGAACTTGGGTTCCTCTTCTCCCTTTCATTTGTGTGGCTTACTTGTCTTCAAAGCAAATGTGATATTCAAAGCCCATGCCGTTGAGTTCATTTACATCTGAATATGTTTTTTTTTGTCAGACCATTGTAAACTGTGCCTTCGTCGGCTTCATGGCTAATCTACTTAGAGCTATGGAGTAGGTTCTTTTTTCTTACCAAGTTTATAACTGTGTTTTAGGAATTCTTCTTTCATTGCATGGCTGGCAGGGAAGGTCTTGTGGATACAGCTGTCAAAACTAGCCGATCAGGATATCTTCAAAGGTAAGATTTGCTTTATTATTATTACAGTCTTCTTGTTCTTCATCATAAGCAGTCTTTCTGTTTACAGCTAAGCAAATTTGAGCAAAGAGTGTGTCCTTCATGTGTTCTTGACCAAGATATAGCCATCTTTGCAGCCACATGATAATTATAAATTATCAATCAGTCAACAATATCTGCTCCGGGGGCAAGATTTTGGAGAGAGTGATGGCAGCTCAGGCTGTGCTTTCAACAATATCCAGACAAATGAAGAAGCCTTCACCACCAAGGCCATAGCTAACAACCCATCCCAGGTAGCAGGCTCATAGTTGACTCAGCCTTCCATCCTACAAAGGTCGGTAAAATGAGTACCCAGCGAGCTGGAGGGGGGGCAGTGTGTAGCCTGCGTACTGTAATTAAACTGTAAACCGCCCAGAGACTACTTAAAGTGGTATGGGGCAGTATATAAGCAGAACACTTTGCTTTTTTGCTTTATGGATTTCAGCACCTTAGGCCATTGTTCACCTTAAACCTATGGATACTGTTGTCTGCCTAACAAGCCTATTCGGGCCATTGTTCATCTCATGAACCTATTTTATACCAGGGTGACAAGAGGTCAAAATGGACTATAAGATGGAGGACTCGCAACTAGCTTTATTCAGACTGAAGAAGCTTTTTGGATGTGCAGCAAAATGTTTCTATCTCTCAAGAAAAAGTCCAGTTGCCATGACTCACCTTCCAGATAAACTCACCTGGATGACTGGGAATCTTCACAGACATGTGGCAGCTCAAGTTACAGTGTTCTTAGTTAAAGATGATAAAGTTGATATTCACCTATTCATTTTGCCTTTGCGTGTGCCTTTGACACTGGAACAGCCTTAGTCACTCCAACAAGTGACCTGCATTGAAAGAAAAGAGGAGAGAGAGTACAGTATAGGATTGGCGGTTAATGTATAGGTGTCTTGGCCTGTCAAGTCCTCGTTGTGGACGTAGCACTTTTGAAGTTTCTTGGGCCCACTTTTGAACGTTGGCTTGCGCGGTTTCTTAACATTTCTTTGGACAGAACAGCCTCGGTGAGAAAACTGGAAATGTTATTTCTATCTCACAGGGTTTGTTTTTTCGCAGGTGCATCATAAAGCATTTGGAAGGGTTGATAGTTCATTACGACATGACTGTACGAGACAGCGATGGCAGTGTGGTTCAGTTTCTGTATGGGGAAGATGGACTAGATATCCCCAAGACACCATTCTTGCAACCTAAGCAGTTTCCTTTCATTGCAGATAACTACAAGGTAAAATTCTCTGAACGTTTATTTCAGTAGGTTTTTTAGAATTATAGAAGGATTTGGTCTCCTCTAACGTAACATTTTGAGTCTGTGGCATAAACAGATCATGAAAGTCACATTCTTGGCTAGCGGAAATCCTGTTGGTGTAAGCTGCATCTGTGGAAGGATGGTGACGTCACCTGCAGGGGGAGATTTTTGGTAATGAAAGATTTCCCACTTCTCTCTCGTGGCTCTTCTGACTTGCAAATACAGTGGTACCTTGTATAAAGGAATTAATTTGTTCCAAATGAAATTATGTTAAGCAAATTTTCCTTTATACAAATTCCCATAGGAATGCATTGAAAACGGCGTGATCCCATTTTTATGTTGTACGGATTCTCCCCATAGGCGATTATGTTAAGCAAATTTCCCCTATCTCTGGAATTTTTTATGTTGTACAAATTTTATGTTATACAAGCTGTTTGTTATACAAGGGTCTACTGCAATTGCTTTTGTCACATGGAAACCATGGGAGCCACGGGATAGAAAGAGGAAGTCCGATACATTGTGCTCAAGACATTGTGGGTGATCACCATTCTGTCCTTTAGGAGGTTTGATGTTAAGGGGGAAGAAGGCAGAGCAGAAGTGGACAAAAAAAAACCCTACCTCCTACTTACTCTCTACAGTCCGTCCTAAGATTCCTTATACAGCACTAAGGCTGAAACCTTGTTGCATTATATGGAGATGGGAATGTGGTCATAGAAGCATCCTCTCGCCACCACTATCCTTGCTGGGACAAGATCCTCTTTCCATACCCAGCCTCACAATGTGTGAAAGATTGATTTGTGTGGTTGGTTGCTTGATGGGGTGGCTGCTGGGACAAGGGAAAGCTACTTATGTGATGCCCCTTATTCTCCAAAGAGGACACTAACTCATTATCCACAAGGACATTATCCATACAGGAAGTGGTCTTGATGCAGCTGATAGAATATAGATCTTTGTTAAGGAAAGCCTGTACTCTCTGTAATGTGGAAGCTTCTCTTTTGCTAAATTCTCTAGCTTTGTACAGAATGAAGTCAGCCTTTCCTGGTCTGGGGAAAGATACCATCTAGCAGTTTAGCTTATTCTTCTCTGCCACCAAGGCAAGATTTAGTCTTCACAGAATAACTTTGACTTAGACACTGCGTTGCTCTTCCCGCTTTCAAAAACGAAACATGAAATCACCTTGGTGGCAGAAGGAAATAACCTAAATTGCTTGATATCGCCTTCTGAATGGTTCATAGCAAGGGGGAAAATGCATCCGTTGTCCTTTGGCTCACTAGTAACATGCTGCCCTTCAAGGGCAGTCACTAGCAGAGGACATAGTCATCTCATTGCCATCGGTGGCCATTAGATTCTTGGGAGTGCTCAGCAAAGCAGGTACAGTATATGTACAAATCTTTTTAGAACTGTACCAATTATCTAGTCGGGAATGACCCAGAACACATGATGATGGGCAGCATGTTTAGCCAGAATTAGAGATGGGCATTTTGTTGCAGAAGGGGTCCAGTTCTGAAACAGAACACAGCAGCACAACTGCCGTCCAGAACCGGGACCCAGCCTCCGGAACAAAATCAACCACTGACTTACCTTCCTTTGGGTCACGCGGGGCAAAGCTCCGATCAGGAAGCAGCCTCCAACATGTCATCTTTCCTTCTCCCTGGCACTGGCCGGTCAGACAGGAAGGCGGGGTGATGCATGTCCTTGCACAGCGGTTGGTTTTGTTCCGGAGGCTGCGTCCCAGTGCCGAACGGCAGCTGTGCTGCTGTGTTTCATTATGGAACCAGGTGCCTTCCAAAACGAAACGCCCATCTCTAGCCAGAATGCTTATTCGTTGCTTGAAAGTTGGAGAACCCCTATAAACTTCAGTGGCTGGTTTTGTCTGTTTCTTTTAGGTGTTAGAGAAATCGAAGCATTTAGCTGAAGTGCTGCCAAAAATGGATCCTCAGCAAGCAAATGTACAGTTCAGATCTGTCAAGAAATGGCGAGTCACGCACCAGCAGTCTCTGAGAAGAGAAGGGGGCTTTTTGCTGTTTTCGCAGAAAAAGCTGGCTGCATTGAAAGCGCAGATCCCTGCAGGAGAACTTAAGAATGGTCGAGACCCTGCAACTCTACAGGTTATTCTAAAAATCTGTTGATAAAAAATGAAACACGCATTCAAAATTTAATGTGGATTGTTATTTTGTAATCATAAGCAAAATAATTTGCAGAATAGTTTTCTTCTGCAAATTCAAGAGTAAGACTCCAACGTCGTTCTCTCGGAATCAATAAATCCCGCATTCTGCACTCAGTTGTACTCTTGTTTCCATTGTCAGTTGCTGAATATGTGGTATGAACTGGATGAGAAGAGTCGGAGGAAATATCAGAAGAAGGCAGCAAAATGTCCTGATCCAAGCCTTGCTGTTTGGCGGCCAGACATCTATTTTGCCTCTGTTTCAGAAACATTTGAAAACGAGGTGGAGAATTTCCTTGGAGAGTGGGACGCTCAGAACGAGGCTCACTACAGCAAATCTGATCTTTCTTCGGAGAGGTGATGCTTCCACTTACAGCCATGTGCTTGGGATACTGAATTGCATGTTTGCATCCTAATGAAACGTCCACTTGGGTCTCTGTTGATTACCAAGACAAAACCCCATCACAGAACTGCAACAGAAATCTGAGTTCACTTGAATAGGATTATCAGCATAGGGCAGTGAGGGCGAACCTTTTAGAGACCGAGTGCCCAAGCTGCAATTCAAAACCCACTATTTTTTTTTTTTGCAAAGTGCCAATACAGTAATTTAACCTGTATACAGGTGGCTATGAAGGGGCGATGTTGGGTGCCCACAGAAAGGGCTCCGAGTGCCACCTTTGGCACCTGTGCCATAGGTTCGCCATCACTGGCATAGGGTCATCCTTGTGCTTCCTAAAATAGCACTCCCCACAAGTTGTGCCAGGATTGCAAAACAAGCAATGGGGTAGGCATAAGTAGAAATTGGTGTTTGAATGGTCAGCACAGCTTTTTAAAAAAACTTTTTATCCTGAGCTTAGTGTAGGGAGAATGTCATCTGCTTTAGGCAGGAAAATACGATACCCAAATTATGAAACAATTTCCTGCAGGTGATTGGTATCAGTGACTTTTGTGGTCTCCTGAAGACTTTATTTTCATCTGCCACCATTTGTCTTTTCACTATAGTTTTCAGTGTGCTTCCCTTGTTATTTTTAATTGCTTACACTAATAGCCTCTAACCAATTGCGATTTAAATCGATAATTCCACTTAAGACCGTCCCATGAACCGAATGCTTACTTGCTGTGTTCAGATTAAAGGACCTGTTGCATTTAAAGTGGCAGCAAGCCCTCTGTGACCCAGGAGAAGCGGTGGGCCTCCTTGCTGCTCAGAGCATTGGGGAACCTTCTACACAGATGACCTTGAACACTTTTCACTTTGCTGGAAGAGGTGAAATGAATGTCACACTTGGTATCCCAAGGTAAGACATAGTTGCACCTTACGTTGAAACCGTGCTTTAGAATTAAGCATATTATAACAGTTTCTTTTTCCAAGCTGTGCTCTCTGGGATACAGTATCACATTTGATCTTAGCCAAAAGGCAAGAAACTTGGATGAATAAGAAAATAGCCTACCTGGCAAGTCTTAACTCTCTTAAAGAGCCTCGTGGCGCAGCGGTTAAATGCCTGTACTGCAGGTGAAACTGTGCTCACGACCTGGGGTTCAATCCCAGGTAGCAGGCTCAAGGTTCACTCAGCCTTCCATCCTTCCGAGGTCGGTAAAATGAGTACCCAGCTTGCTGGGGGGGGGAATGTGTAGCCTGCACACTGTAATTAAAATTGTAAAACCGCCCAGAGACTACTTAGAGTGGTATGGGGCGGTATATAAGCAGAACACTTTTTGCTTTTAAATTTTGCCTTTTCTATGGCAACCTTATGCTAACTCATTGTTTTTCCACTGAGTTGTCCATGATGCCTTCATGGTCCTTCCCAGTAAGTTCATAGTTAGGTTCTGAGAATATATCTTAAAATTTCATAGTATACAACAGAGAATAGTAGAAATATTTCTAAACATTTATACTTAGGGACATAATTAGTCTACTGGAAGCTTGTGCTCTACTAATAGTATTACTTGCTGTAGTGGTCAGGCAAACCTATGAATATTTATTGCGTGGAATTAGTGAAGATCTGGCATTTGCATATCCAGTGAAAGAGCTTGTAGGCGGAGCCAATGTGTATATAGACCATTGTACAAGCCTGCATAAGACAGGGCCAAGAAGATGTAATAGTAAGATAGGCACATGAGTGATATATATACTGTAGACGGATGGACAGACAGACAGATAGACAGATAGATAGATGATAGATAGATAGATAGATAGATAGAGTTTATTCTAATGTTAGAATAGGCATATATAGAATAACACTGTAGTTGCTGAATGTACAATGTTACAAAAAACAACCCTTATTGTTAAAAGTACAAAACATGTGAGACTCCATTATTTTAGTCATGCACTCAGGTCAAACAGGGATACTGTATATTTAAATGGTGGCAGCCTAAACACCCGAGCACACGACTCCTGCTAACTGGATAGGATTCCAGATGTCTATACTGTACTCCCTTATTGATAATTTCCTTTCTGGTGATGGAGCAAACCATGGATAGTCATGTTTTGTCCTGCCGATTCCAGGCAGGGATCATTTTCCTTCATTGCACAAGCAGATGCTTGTAGCCTTTTCTTCTCATTCCTTCTCTGGTTACAGCTCAGAAGAGATCTCCTTTCTCTTCAGATTGTTATTCTGCTTTCCAGTTGGCTAGTTGCTTCCCTCTGCATGTTCTTTTTCCTCCTCCAAATGTATTCTCCGCTGTTGTTTGAAAAGAGAAAGAAGGTGGAGCCCCTCTCTCGCTCTCTGGCTAGGATGAGGAAGTTGCAAGAATGTGAAAAGAGTCTTGCGCTGGGTCAGACTGAAGATTTGTGTGATCCGGTATCATTCACACAGTAGATAGCCTGTTGCCTCTGGGAATCCTACCTGAAAGGTTTGTGATGAAGTGGCCAAGTTTGCAAAAGGAAAAACATGGATCACCTGCCACACTTGTAAAATTTATTTAAAAGATTGTTTTATTCACTGTTTGGCTGTTTTTAGGGTTTGATAGGAAGTCCCTGTCTTTTGAGAAAAGTCTTCTTGGCTGTTTTTTTAATTAGCTGCAGCGTTAAAATAATTGCCAGGTGAGCTTCTGATTATGCATAGAAAAGTTTGGTAGGGTAAGAATTTTGTTTTTGCATGTCTTGTACACTTGCAGCTAAATATGAAATAATTCTTTCCAACAGGTTGCGGGAGATCCTGATGGTAGCAAGTGCGAATATTAAAACCCCGATGATGAGTGTTCCTGTACTGAACACCAAAAAAGCTCACAAGAGGGCCAAGAAGCTCAAGAAGCAACTTACAAGAGTTTGCTTAGGGGAGGTGAGCCCCTATTTGATAGGAATTGAACATACGACTGATCTCATCATGATGGCATGTTAATCGTATTCTTGTAACACAAAAATGCCCACAAGTGTTAGCAAAAGGGCATTGGGTTTCACTCCTTTCCCCCTGTGGAGTACATGGAGAGAAACAGCGAAGCATTCTCTGCTGGTGCTTATAGATTTGGAGGAGAGGGCCAAACGGAATCAAGTTTGCGGTCTCTGGCCTCCAAACAACAACTGAATGCAGGGCTGACTTTGCATAATGTTCTCCTTCTCAACTGGGATGATAAGTGGTGTGCAATCAATCTCTGGTGTTGTCTCTCTGTAGGGAAGAGGAAGAGGGCTGAATGTTGTGCCTCCGGGGGCCAGATTCTCACCCTCTACTGCCCCTTCCCCACAAGATATTTAGCATGTGTCAGAGTACAGTACGACCCATGTGTCCGCTGATTCACCAACCGCTGATTCAGTTATCTGCAGTTGATGATCAGGGTGCAGGGGAGGTCCGAGCCTGGCAGCGAAAAGGGGGGGGGGAGAAAGAAAAAAACTTACTGACGCCGATGGCAGCCAGCCACACTCCTCGCTGCCACCGACGCACATCAGCTGCCCTCCGGAGGGTTGGGGTAGGGACTTTAGAGGAGCCGCCTGGCCATCCAGCCTTTGTACTTCCTGCTCATGTCCCAGGCAGCGGACCAGAAGTTTGAGCTTGAGCGCGAAGTTCAAAACTTCCGGTCCTCTGCCCAGGACCTGAGCAGGAAGTTCAAAGGCCGGTTGGCCAGGCAGGTCCTCTTAGGTCCCCACCCCACCCTTCTGGAGGGCGGCTAGTGTGCGGATGTGGCAGCAAGGAGCGTGGCTGGGCGGCGACGGCGAGGGCAGCCAGCCTGCGACGTTGTCAAAAACTTGTCTTTTTTTTCTCCTTGCTACCGCCACTGCCCCCGCAGGTTGGCTGCCGAGCCCAGTGACTAGGAGGACAGCTGGCGAAGAGGGCATACAGGGGCGGCGAGGAGGGCATACCTTGGCTGTAGTGAGGAGGGCAGCTGGCCACCGCCACCACTGGCAAGGAGAAATTAAAAAAAAAACTTTATTCCCTCCTCGCTGCAGGCGCCGCACTACCCAGCGTTTGGGGGTGTCGGGGCAAAAGACCACCCCGTTGCCACTGTCAACCTGAATAAGAGTGGTTGCTCTTATCCGAGGATTTCGCTGTCTGCAGGGGGTCCTGGAACCAATTCCCCACAGATATAGCAATCCTACTGTAAATAAATTCTGCCCCTAGAATATGGATTTCTAAAAATGAAGGATCCTCTGAGAGCAAAGACCTGTAACAATATGTAGCCATTTGTCCCAGTTCTAACGGGAGTGATTGTGTGTCCAGAGTTCTGTAAACTGAGAACTGGCACTCATGAAATGCTTTTCTTGGGATGGTATAAGGGCTTGAGTTGAGGGCTGGCTACCACCCCAACCCTGAACATTGAATTGGAATTAATTGTATGCTTCTGGATAATGTGAAATAGAAGTGCCCTTTTTCTGGCATCCTGAAATTTTCTGAAAACCAGTAGATTTCCTTTTTTTAAAAAAAAATTACAGCTCCTCTCTACTTCTTCTTAGTGTTTGTCCCACTTGGTGGTGGGGTCTGGTTTTTGCCTTCAACTTGGCATGGTCGCAGGCTACGTCTGGGTGAACCTAAGCTAAACTTCACATCATTGTCAAGGGTGTTCATCCAGCACTCTTTGGATCTGCTGACCTCCAGAGTACGACCCTTTTTGGCCATCGTTTCCTCATCAGCACGCAGGACATGTCCAAACCAACGCAGTCAGGCTTTGCACATCTTGTCAGCGATTGCTGGAATGCCGTATTGACAGCTCTCCTCTACTATATAACCTGGAGAATTTTTTCTAAATAGTGGGAGAAGAAGAAAAACATTCTTGAATGTTACAAGGATCTAGATGGCATCCTTTTATTGGGATGTAGATACTTTTATTTATTTTTCCAGGTGTTAGAAAAGGTTGACGTGACCGAGTCCCTGTGTGTGGAGGGGGCACAAAGCAAGCACCGTGTCTACACGATCAGATTTAGCTTTCTGCCGCATGAATGCTACCAGGAAGAAAAATATGTGAAGCCAAGGGACATCTTGCATTTTATGGAGTCAAGGTCAGTGTCTCCCCCTGTCTGCTACTTCTCTCGATTTGACTGGCAAGATGTAAAGAATGCAAACAACATGGGTGGAGTTTGTGTCCTTATGTTTCAGTGGGAGCTTTGATCACAAAATACAAACAATTACATTTTTAAAACCATGGAACTAGAGTTTCAAGTTGTTAATTGTTTTTAAATGACTTGGAATTTTCCAGTTAATGAAAATTAAATTGCTTTTCTCCATTTTATGTTTTCACTAAACATCACCTATCTTCTCTTAGGCAGTTTTCATAATCCTCCAACCACTGGCCAGATTGTATTCAACGTTTTCTCTCAGCTCTGTGGGTAGATATCATATGATATGTTTAGGGACGTGGCATTTAGTTTTGGTGGGTTATTTTGTTTAGTTAGTTAGTTAGTTAGTTTTAGTTTTAGTTTTTTTAATTCCAACTCCCAGAATTCTCCTAGAATTCCCCAGGCAGAATTCTGGTAGTTCCAGCCCCCAGGCCTACACTTACATTTTGCTCATCTGGAACAGGGCCTCCCTGGGAGCCTGCATAATATTGTGAAACTGTTTCCTGTTGCTTAATACACAAAAAATGAAGTTGCAGCACTCCTGGGAGTGGTAGTTTTACTGTCCTTTACCCGCTGTAAAGGCTACCTCCCAAAGAACTACCACTCTCAGCATGCACCTGTGGCAGCTTCCTTGTTTTGTACATTAACAACAGGAATTGCAGGCTTCAGAAGGCCATGCAACCTCCAAGGTAGGCCCTGGTCCCAGTGAATGAAGTGGAGTCCAAGAACACACAGATGGCACATCTTTTATGTTACAATCGTTCTGAAGATGGATGAAAACTAAGCAGACCTGTATATATACCAGTTAATGCTGATGTTTTGAAAGTTGTCTAGCTTAAATGTTGGAACTGATATTTAAAAGATTCTGCTTTCTTTATCCCCATAACATTTAGTAGAGGAAATATGTTCAGTGACATTTCTTAACCCCAAGCTACAGTACTAATTTTTTGTAGGATTGATGTGAAAAAAATGACATTACATTGAACATTTCTTTTACATTGAGTGGGGATACTGACCAGACTGTTTCCAGTTTTTGCTATTGATCTTGTGCTCTATATGACACTCAGGTTCTCGGTTGCTCTTTCAAGAGTCTTATCTCAGCTAGTTTTTAATAACACAAGAGATTTCCACATTATTAAAGGCTAATCGGTTCTGAGCAAACTGGAGATCTCAGAATTGGAAGAGTGAAATAGTTTTGCTATAAAACCAACTTGGATTCTTTTTAAATTGTTTTTTTGAATTGACTGGTTCCAGGATGAAATATGCCTTTTACTTTTGCTTAGTCTGGAAATAGAGATCAGCATTCTGTTTCTCTTTCTGTCTCACCCAGATTCTTTAAAATCCTGCTGGAAACAATTAAGAGAAAAAGCGCAAAACTGGCCTCTTACAATACTGTCAGTACTCGGAAAGCAGTTCGTAGAGACTTAGAAGGTGATGGGGAAGGTGGTACATCCCAAGAAAACCAGGTAAATGTCTGGTCCGCTTAGTTGAAGCAGCATTGCAATTCTGGATTTACTTGGCTGGATGTTGAATGTTTCAAAAGGAGTTTTTACTCCTTTAACTCTCTGTATCTTGCAGTGTATATGGAAAGAGAGAGAGAGAGAGATGAGGATGGCGAGTTAAATTTTGCAGTAACTAATATTACTGGCTTTATTATAGGGCCAAGGAATCATAATCTAAGTTGTAAATATCTGGTTCTCTCCTCTGATTGGTTTCCCCGAAAGACTTTATGAAGCAATATGTATTGATCTGGGGTTTTGTTTGTTTTGTTTTGTTTGTCTGTCTCTGTTTTTTTTGTTTTTGGAAAGTGTAGTCCTTGGTTTCTGTATAATTTTGTTGCATCAGATGTCATTGACCTAGTAAAATTATGTATTATCTAAACAACAATGGAACAATTGGGCACACATGTCTGCAGTTGTCAGTTTAAAAAAAGACTTTCGTTAGTGCCAGTGGGAGACTTTTTGCAGACTTAATGGCCATCGAATGGGGTGATGGAGGGGTTTGTGCAAGAGAAGAGATTGTTCCCTCTCCACTGGGTCCCCACTTGTCCTCCTCTGCAGTAATGAAAAAAAGTCCATCTCTTGATGTTATTGAGAGGCTCTTTTCAGGGCAGAAATGCCTATTTCTTAGTGTTTCTCACTGGTGAGTATATGGAGAAGCCCCACTCATCTAAAATGAGTACTGTGCCACAAGGGGATGCAGCACTTGGTCTGGAAGATTCCCTGGCACTGTTTTGAAGTGTTTTGTACTGTTTCCTTTGAAGGAAGGCTTGCACAGGGAAACTGAGTTGTCTGTTCTATGTTTGTGGGTTATTTTCACTTTAGTAGCATTTCTTTAATAACTCTTAGCAATTGGGGAAAAATTGCTCATGCAAACAGTCGCTCCTGGGCCCAATCCTTTTTTTCTTTTGGGTTAGGACGATGATGAAGCTGAAGCAGAGGAAGAAGGGAGAGTCCCTGATGGGGAAATGGTTGAAGGTGATACTGATGCTACAGATGCAAAAAGAAAAGAAAAGCAGGAAGAAGAGGTAATGGCCCCCTGTTAGTTCCCAGTAGATCTTCAGGCAGTCCTTCAATAAGATCTTGTTAGAAACCCCTTTTGTCCCTCCATCTTAAATGATAAATTGTAAGTTTAGGTGTGATTTCTAGGGGTTGAAATTGCAAAACTTTTTGACAAGTACAGTTTCTAGGAAATTCTGGTTTATTTGAAGGTCTTTGTGCACATCTTACCTCAAGTAGAGGCGTCCCATCCACAATGAGCTGTCCCTTTGCCTGGTATGTATAGATGGGGGCAGAGTCAGGCCCAAAGCAAAGATTTTAATTTGGCAGCTAAGGATTTACAGTGGACTCATATAGATACCAAAGGGTTGGATTTTTAAATACGTTATTAAAGGAGCACCTTTGTGAAGTTTTGATCTCCTGGTATCTTATCCCAGTAGAATGTGCCATACTGTGTGACCAGAAACTAGTAATTATGGTAGTAGTTGTATAGTCATTGGAGGCTAGGCGAGCATAAAGCAAGCAAAGTGTGCGGCTGATATGCCATCCCATAGTGCTTTAAGTACTCTCTGGATGGTTTACAATTCAGTTATACAGGGTGCACATTGTCTCCCTCTTATCCACAGTTTGAGCTACCTGCCTGAATCAGGGATCGAAGCAGAGTTTTGACTGCAATACTGCAGTACAACCACTCCCCCATGGATTTTCTTCATTTGAAAGTTCCACAAACATAGTAGAACGGAATAATACCAACATTCGTGCAAGCAGCATAATGCCACATTTCTACATTGGTGGGACCTTCCAGTAAGATGAACATTGATGGATTATTGGCCCAGGTAGCTAATATACGTAGTACAGTATGTCGACAATACTGTGATATAAAAGACTACGTATGCCAAGGCTCAGTGTTACATATTTTAATGATAGTCGAGCCGGTGATCAGCAGTCACTTGAGCAGGAATTTGAATCGGCATATTTTTCATGATAAAAAAACTAGGTCAGCAGAAGTGAAAGTAACTAGCTGATTTTAAATTAGGTTGCCTCCCCAACATACACTCAGGTTCCCAACATGACAGGTCTTGGGCCAGTTGTCATCACCCAGGCATGACTATCCATCCCTTGCTGTTTTATATTCCTCCTGTTTAAATGCCTCTGTCATTTGATCAGATGATAGGCAAGGAGCATATTTTAATTTCTTTTATGTATTCTAAAGATAAAAAGATGAGCGTTTAATAGAAACAAATAATGAAATGATGCACTGACCTGTAAGCACCACACGTTTTCACATAGTTTTTGCATGGCTTAGAGTTCATGTTTGACTTGAGTGTCTTTCTCCCATAGGTAGATTATGATAGTGATGATGATAATGAGGCGGATGATGACAATGTTCCAGATCAAGAAGAGGGTATAATGCCAGAAAGGAATTCAGAGGCCACTGAAAGTCAGGATGAGTCATACACCCCTTCCAGCGTTCAAAGGGCTTGGAAAAAGAGCAAAGCATCGAGTGAACTTGAACAACAAAGGGTCCATGCTGTCCTGGAAGTCCACGATGCTATAGAGAGCTATGCTTATGATACCAATAATGAGCTGTGGTGTGAGGTAAGGCTATAGAAATGGGAAAGTGGAAGATGGTGTTCCAAGATGTGACAATATGATTTGTTACTGATGGTTCTTTTTAATGTATTTCTAAGCCTGCAGTGATAGAATTAAACAAAGAAAATGCAAATACCAGTGGCTGGAATCCAGCTGGAAAATTATGTTCACATTAAAGCAAAGCAAAGTGTTCTGCTTATATATCGCCCCATACTACTACAAGTAGTCTCTGGGCGGTTTACAATTTTAATTACAGTGTGCAGGCTACACATTGCCCCCCCCCAGCAAGCTGGGTACTCATTTTACCGACCTCGGAAGGCTGGAAGGCTAAGTGAACCTTGAGCCTGCTACCTGGGATTGAACCCAGGTCGTGAGCACAGTTTTACCTGCAGTACAGGCATTTAACCACTAATTTCAGCAGGGAATTGAGAACTCAGTGTAGGCATTTGTTGTCATGGGCCAAGTTACACAACTGGTGTGCAAGATGCCTATGCCGAAGTCTTAACTTATAGTCGTTGGCAACTGTTATTCATGCTGCTGAAGTTACAGTGGTGGGTATGGCCAACATACTTTCTAAATCAGGGTGCAGATACGTTATTGAAGAGGTCTGGTGAATGTTCCTATGAGTTTCGGCATTCAGTGTCTGCTGAGCTGAGAAATGACCTTCCTGTGAGGTGATCAAAGTGAGGGGATTACCTCCAGCTGCAATTTTTTTCTGACTCCATTAAGGTCTGCAAGACATTGAAAGTTATACTACATAGAACACAACTCACATGAGGCCCTGTTGAAGAGAACCAGAGTAACGAACATGAACAACAAAAGGCTCATTAAAGAGACATTTTCTCATGGTTTGGATCATCTGTCTTTGGCATCAAAATAGCTCAGGCAGGCTCTTACCTGTGCCTTTTTCCTGACACCACACACACACAAACAAACAAACAAACATGGAGGGTAGGCACTGTGATGAGAAGGAATGGGACAGTTACCTATTATGGCATAATATGAGGTGGTCATGAAATAAAGAATTGCATTGCTCTATCCATCAAAAGGACCCCTCCATCTTCCTCCATTTCAATGCAAATAAAACCAGGTGCTACAGGCACACATGCAGTAGGTAGGTCACATATGCCAGAAAAGCAATGGGAAACATTAGGCCCTCATAGCACACACAGGAAACTAGTGTGCATTTTTACTTCCTTTTTTATAGTATTTATATAGAGTATTTAAGTATTTTTACCCTGCCTTTCTTCTTGGAAAAGGTCCCAAGGCGGCTTACAGTAATGAGGGGACAATGTACAGTCAAGTACAATTAAGACATATTCAAGTATGAGAACAGGGAATTGAGGGACATCTTACAGCATTAAAAGACAATATTAAAGCTACAAGAGAACGCGAGCAGTTAGAGAGTAAAAATTCCATGTAATCATGCACAGTAGACCATCCAAAAGTTATGAGAGATGGTAACTAACCTTGTATCTCCATAACTGCTGATGATGGCTGCACAACATGGCGACTATTGTACCTACTTTTTCATAGAGTCAAAATTAGTGAAATCTGTCTTTGGGGCAATTTGATCTAAAGAAATGGTTCACTTTCTGCACTAGATTGACGGGAAGCTTGTTTTAAATCTCTCGCTCCCTGTGTGTGTCCGTGTGTGTGTGTGTGTGAATGTGATTTTCCTCACTGGTGTGACAGTTCTCTTTAAGCAACACAGCATGATGTTGTCTGTCTTACTCTTTAGGTTTCACTGAAGCTGCCTCTGACCAAGGAGTACTTTGACCTTGCCTCCCTTGTGACCTCTCTGGCCAGCTGCACTGTCCTCCAGGAGACAAAGGGGATCACACGGTGTCTCTTAAATGAAACCAGCAGTAAAAATGGAGAGGTGGTGCTCACTTTACAGACCGAAGGAATAAACCTCCCTGAGCTTTTCCTCTATGCTGACGTACGTAAGAAGGAGGCATTCTCTCTTCTGTTGTGAGAAAAGCTGTGGAGAAATATGCTGCTGTTATTTTCAAAACTCACCTTGCAGTGTTTTCTTGCTGCTTGTATAGTTTCTGTGGAAAACTGGCTGTTCTATGGGGGGGGAGGCTGAGGTAAATACTGTACAGATGTCCATGAAAAGGTCTTCAGTGTCTGCTTTTTGGTAGACCTTCTATCTATAGGTCCTTAGTACTGTGAGCAAGGGTGAAGACAGGGGGTAATGGAAGAACATCTCCTTCATCTTTGGATGAAGGAGACTTGAGAAATCATGAGTTCTTTCCTAGTGTCTTATCTTGGAAGCGCCTTTTGACACAGGACACTACCAGGCAGCAGGAACAGATACTGAGTGCAGCACAAATAATGGCTCACATCCCTGGCTTCTATGAACCCCAATTTCTGCTGTATCGGATTTCTGTGAAATTCTATTGGATTCTGTTCATACGAGTTACTCAATGTCAAAATGATTTTTCAGATGCTTTTTTTTGTACACATCTGAAATATTTTAAAGAAAGGAGTAAATGGGATCAAGCAAGTTGTAAAGGCCTGTAAGAACTCAAAATAATAATTCCTGGGTGCGATGCAATCAAATTTAGTGGTATAGTCATGGCATCACTTGCATTTCTTCTCCTACTCCACCCTGGGTCATTGATATAGGGTTGCAGATAACAGCATATAGATGGTTTCTGAGACCTCTAGGGCTATGTTACTGAGAAAACCTTCTTGTCTATTTACCTGTTCCGTTTTTTGTTTTTGTTTTTTTGCTTGAAGACAAACCACATACACTTTTCTTTGCTCATGTTTTCCTTGCTGTCCTGTAGCAATTCACAAATCATCCATCATAGATGAGGATGGCGTTTACTCAACCTGTACATCTTACACTCTTTTTTTCTTTTAGATTTTTGACGTGAACAGGCTTTACTGCAATGACATACATGCCGTGGCCAGTACCTATGGAATTGAGGCTGCCTTGAAAGTCCTCGAGAAGGAGATTAAAGATGTCTTTGGAGCATATGGTAAGATTGGCTGTGACCAAATGAAGGAGGCTTAACCATGAGAATGTAAAACATGGCCTTGCAAAATCAACCTTGGAAATGAACTGCATTTGACTTTTATCTGATTTCATGTTGTGTGATATGGAGAAGGTCCTTACGGAGCAAACAGAAGATAAGGCTATATTCTCTTGGCACTGTGTATGTATTTTCAGCAATAGGCACTGTAATGTCATAATGGATTACTGATGTGACAAAAAAGTTTGAGTGGATAGAAATATATGAAAGGAAGATAGTGGAGGAGAGGCTTCACAGGAGTCTCTTTTCCATCCACACACACACATTTTCCATCTTCCTCTGTTGACAGGAATTGTGGTAGATCCTCGGCATCTCTCTCTGGTGTCTGACTACATGTGTTTTGAAGGTGTTTACAAACCGCTCAATCGGCATGGGATACAGTCCAGTTCATCCCCTTTGCAGCAGATGACATTTGAGACAAGTTACAAGTTTCTAAAGGAGGCAACCATGCTGGGTAAATAAATCTCAACATCACATTCTCATGATTATATTTGATGCCTTCTGTTGCCACACTAAACTTGATAATGGAAGATAAATTTCACTTGGCAAGCAAGTGGATGAGAAACTATGAAGGTACTCTGGTACCATGACAACCTCCGTAATTCTGACTTGGACCCTTAGAATCAAACAGTGTTACATAGCCCTCTATCTTAAGGATTTTGTCCACTCTTCAGAAGGCTGAACGTATCCTGCACTTTGTCCACCACAACTGAGAGTTGACGTCCAGCATCAGCTGGAGAGCTAAAGTTTGCCTGACATGGAATGTTTGCAGTGTAAGAGGAAAACTGTAGCTCTCAGACCCAGGGAACTTGTGGAAATAAGGGCTCAGAAGCACTGGTTTAGAGAAACACGTTTAAAATAAATTGCTTTTACAAATTAACATTTTTGAGAAAGACAAGCTTGGTTAAATTCACTGAACACTTTTGCTCCACTGCATGCTCTAAACCCTATTTTATCCTGGATGCCTGGAAAATAAAATGAAGACAATATATAATTTAAAAATTAAACTTGTTATTCTCACATGCTTTCTTTTACTAAACTTGAGATAAGGTGGATCAGTTATGAGGATTATCTTTCCATACTCAGCCTAACACCTGACGTTTAAATCATTGATTTTTGTTTTGTTTTAGGTTCTCATGATGAACTACAGTCACCTTCTGCTTGCCTGGTGGTCGGAAAAGTTGTCAAGGGAGGAACAGGCCTGTTTGACCTCAAGCAGCCTCTTAGATAATTCATCAGTTCTTACTTAGAGACTTTCAAAACACATTCATTGCATAATAAACATGCTGCTACTGTTGTGTTTTCACTGCGTTTTGTAGATATTGAATGTAAATACTTTCAGTTTACCTTTAAAAATGTTAATTACCTGTGCCTTTGGACCTTCAGGGATTTTATTTACCAATACATGTCTTGAGCCGTGTCCATCTGTTTTCCTTAGCAACTGGGTTAACAGTTCCCTTGTAAGGTATTTTGCCTGATAATCAGGAATAAAATGACATTGCTATCTTGAAATAAGTTCATCAGTTCTTAGAATGTAATTACTAATGGAAACAATATAAATGGAAGAATATATATGTCCTAGTGAAAGAGAGAGGTCATAATTAAAGCTAAAAACAAGCAATGTTCCTGAAGGGTTTATGTTATTACAAGGGCAAATCTTACTACTGTCCCTTTCAAGGGCTTATTTCTTTTCTGCTTAGATGTTCCTAGCAATATATTGGTGGAAATAAATGATAAAAAAGGAATCCATACCATTTGAGAAAAGGGAGACAAGAGACAAGCCAAATGAACTTACCAGTCTTTTTGCCCAGACCAAGATCTTTTCCCCAGATGTAAAGGGAAACAGTTCATAGTTATGTGGGAAAAAATACTGTATCTCCACATGTCCATTGCATCATAAATCAAGCAACCTCAGATGTTCTCCCTATTGGTATATGAAAAAAGATAATTGCAATTGTAACACTTGGGCCATCTATTTATCAGTTTCTTTCCATATTTGGGTGATATTCTCTTCAAGTAATTCTCCCCAAACTCAGGGACTAATCAGACTCACAACAGAGATTAAAATGATGCCCTTTCTTGATAGATTTCATAAAGCAGCCTTCCCAGGGATGTCAGTCCAGAAAGGCTAGTGCTACCAATGAGAGTTAAGCTGAATTGGGTGACTTAGTTTAAAACATGCCCTCCCCTCCAATTATTAGACACCCCCCCTTTCTTGCCAGTTTTCATTTTGACCACCAGCCTTGAATCTGAAGCTGTCTGCCGTGTCCATTTGCCAGCTTTCCCTGTATAAGCCTCTTTGCCTTCTGACTCAGTTGAGAACCTAGCCTCACACAGTGACTGAGAACCTCCTCTGCTTGATGGACTTGACTGTCCTAGCAGCATCAGAACCTAACTTAACGAAGCATCTGCCAATCCTTCCAAAATGAAATTTCTTCACTTGCCGGCCTTTCAATTCTTGCTGGTTGGCAACTTGGCTCCTTTATGAACTGCCCTCTTGCTCCAAGGACAAAATGTCTGTCCTTAAGACCTTTTTCTGTTATCAGTCACTTGGCCACCTGACTAAGTTTTTAGGTCTTTTCTAACCCTACAGTTATGAAAATTCTGGCCACCTGATTCATTTTAGAAACTCTCCCTTTTCAAACAAGAAATTCCTCTTATCACCATCATTTATAATTTCAGCCACTATGCCACCTGACTCGGTTCAAAGCCTGTCACTTAATAGGTTTTTTTGTCTCAAACAGTTTAACAGTAGAACTGAACTGAGAAACTCCCTGCTCCTCTTCTTAGCCTGAATTTTTTTTCTATTGTCAGATTTTTTTCCTTCTAGCTTCTTGGGAACTTGTCTCAACTTTGGAAACTGGTACATTCTCCAAATAGGACACTCATCCTATCACTAATTTCGGCCCTTCTGCTGAATTAGAAAACGGCCTCCCCATTCAAAGATGAAACAGTGATGTGCATCACCCAAGCCTCTCTCAGCTGGCTGACCTGTCCACAGAGATGTACCTCCTCAGATCTGCCCCTTCTACTACCTTGCTCATACACCTAGCATGCTCCTGCATACTGTTTTCTCATGTTTGGGACAGATGGGGCTCTTACTGAACCTCTATCTCACTTGGTCAGAGGCATTAGTTGAAACCAGCACTGAAAACTGTGGGCTGCAAAGTTGGCAGGTCAGCTGTTCGAATCCCGGGAACCACACAGCAAGTGAGCTCCTGCTGTTAACCTCAGCTCCTGCCAACCTAGCAGTTGGAAAGCATATCAATGCAAGTAAATAAATAGGCACCGCCGTAAAAAGCGGGAAGGTAAAACAGTGTTTCCTTGCAGCCATGCCAGCCACATGGCCATGGACTCAACACTGGCTCTTCGGCTTGAATAAGGAGATGAGCACCGCCCCTACAGCCGGACACGACTAGCACGCATGTGCGGGGAGTACCTTTACCTTTATTTTACATATAACTGACCTAGATCCAAGTGTCTCCCCCTCCGCCCCCAAGTATATACAGTGGTACCTTGCATAAAGGAATCAATTTGTTCCATATGAAATTATTTTAAGCAAATTTTCCTTTATACACATTTCCCATAGGAATGCATTGAAAACAGAGTGATCCCATTTTTATGTTGTACAGATTCGCCCCATAGGCGATTATGTTAAGCAAATTTCCCCTATCTCCGGAATTTTTTTATGTTGTACAGGTTTTATGTTAGACAAGCCGTTCGTTATACAGTGCAAGGGTCCACTCTATATATACAAAAACCAACGCCAAGAGCTTCGCGCCCTGCCAAAGGCAGCGTGTTTCTACGCGAAGCGTTGGTACTGTAGTTCGCAAGCCTTGCCCTCCTGCCGGCCGACGTCACTTCCGGCCCCGGGAAGGGAGACCATAAAGGCGCCCCGGGGAAAGTCCTCGGAAGGTCTCTTCCCTCCCTCCTTCCCTCCCTCCCGTGGCTTGGCGGGCGACTCTCTTATTTTTGGTGTGTCCCCCCCCCCGCCGCCGCCTGGAGCCCCCTCAAGAGGCGCGGTCGTCCCTCCGAGGCCCCTTCTCCGCGGCGGCGGCGGCGTCTCCGCTTTCCAAGCCGGGTCGGCGGTAGGTGTGGGGCGGCCCGTGTGGGGCGAGGGAGAGAGACTGGAGGAGGAGGAGCCGCTGCCCCCGAGGGCCTCGAGCTGCCGCTCACCACTAGGCAGCGCAGCCGGCGCGCCACCCAAGCCGACGCCGACGCCGCGTGTCTCGGGGCTGCCGAGGGAGCCCGCCGGCCCTGACGAAGCCGCGGGACTGAGGTGAGCTCCCCGCGCGCGCTCCCGCCCGCCCGCGCGACCCCACCCGCCCCGCGCGGAGCTCCCCGGCCGGCCGTTGGGCGCGCGCCTCCAGAGACACTCAGGTGGGGGGGGCGGGGGGGCGAGGTCGGTGGGTTGAGGAGGGATCCGGGTGCGATTGGAGCCGCCGCCCCCACCCTCTCTTACACACACACACACACACACACACACACACACACACAGAGTGTGAAGTCATTTAAAAACGAGTAGAATTCTGCGTTGGTTTTACCATCAGTTGTGCTTCCAAAGTGTGCGTTGCACTAATTTTCTTCTTTCTTCTGCTGCTGTTCGTTGCCCAGATTCATCCCCAGGAATGTAGTGAATCTCAAATGTGCAATTGTGATCACCTTCTGGGCATTTTTAATAGTATTGGTATCATACACACAGAGAGAGAGAGAGAGAGAGAGTATCTGTATAGTTCTGTTAGATTGTGTGCTGGCGGGCCAGGATCAAATTTGGGGGAGTGGGGGGGTCTGAGGGGGGGGGGAAGGCTCCTTTGCTTCTGCCCCTCTGGGGAAGGAACCGAGGATTGCCTGGCAAGCAGGGTCCGTGTGGGCTCCTCGACACCCTCAAAGGGGTGGGGGGGTTGGATCTCTCAGAAACGGCCTTTCAGGAGCGGTTGGTGTGTATGTGTGTGTGGGGGGGGGGCGCTCGCAATTTCTTGTTCCCTCGCAGGGAGCCCTTTGCTGCTCCTTGGCCAAAATCCTGTTTTCTGAGCGTAGTCGTCTAGTGGTGCCAGGCAGAGTACGCCCACAGAACGCGTGGGGGGGGGATTTGGTGGGTCAACTTCTCTCAAAGGCTGATACTTCACGTCCCTCTTGCTGCAGTTCGCGGCCCCGCTGGAGACCGGTTCAAAGGAACGCAACCTCACGTCCTTGTGGGGTCCATCCGAGTTCACCCCGACCACGCCCCCTGAACTGCGCTCCAAGCGGGGTGAGAGATTCCCGTCCTGGAGCTCGGGAATCTTTTCAATCCACTTCTCGATCCGTGTTGAAAACCGATTTCAACATGGAGGCAAGTTCAGCTCGGATCAAGGAAGGACGTGAAGTAACCACCTAAGTCGATTTGGTTCAATTGGCCCTTCTGTGAATGGGACTTGCCTCAGCATCGTAGGGCATACAGTACTGTATTTCAGGGCTGTTCAACTTTGAACAGGCCAGGGTCTACTTTTTCCAGCCCAAAGTGCCTGAAGGCTACTACACTTAAACCTCTACTTATGAATTTTATCTGTTCCAATCACATGCTCATAAGTTAAAAAATCATAAGTACAGCAGCGGTTTCCCATAGGAATGCATTAAAAACCAATTAATCTGTTTTGGAGGGAACAGATTTCAATGTGCCATGGTTTAGGGCAGTCTGATCTCAGTTTGTTTAACTTGCTTTTAAAGTTCACCCATACCCCTCTCTGAATGTTTAATAGTGAACTGTGGGGTGTGAAAAGTTGTATATTCTTCTGTTTCTTCAGACGTCCTTGGAAGTTTGAATAAACCTTAAGGCTAACTTGCCTTAATGGGTGCTTTCTTCCAGAAAGGACACCTAGCTCTCTGGTGCAAAGACCCTGGGCACGGGTTGTTCCCTTAAACCTAACTGTGTCCCAAAGAAAGCTTATAGACAGAAGACAGCATTGTTGCAAACCCCCCATTAACCTTCAAGATTGAGTTGGCATGTTCACAGTATCAGGACCTCATCTAGGAGTATAAGTTATTTCTCTTCTTTTAAAATGTTTCTTATTTTTGCATTTCAAACTTTTCTTGTGTCGATAGATCTGTTTTTAATAAACCTAAGTACTGTAAGATTGTGTTCTCCTTGTCTAACACTTTCTTCTAGTATCATAATATATCTCATTTTAGTTTCACAACAGCATTCTCAGGAAGGGTAGATATTGTAGTTAGTCCTTTGTCACTTATAGAACCTTATGGCTGAAGCAAGATTTGATGTTAGATCTCCATTCAATTTATAACACTATATTCACTTAATTAAGGGGTAGGAGACTTTTTTATGTGTGTGAGAAAAGTAATTGACCCATTGTTTCTCCCACACTGGAGGCATTTAAGAGCAAGCTAAAAACTATACTGTATGCTAGATATACAGTACTTTAAGTTAGTGTCCGGCACTGATCAAAGGGTTGGACTTGCAGGTTCCTTTCAGTTCCATTGTTCTATGATCCTGTGACAAATGTGAGTCAAGGCAGAACCAGATGGAAGCAATATTTGCACCATTGTAAGGTTGTATAGCAGTATTTTTATTGAACAAAATTGTATATTTTGGGGTTTTATATTTTTATAAATTTGGGACACATGGCAAAAGCAGCAGCTCTGTGTCAAATAATTTTCCTCCATTAGTTGATCTGTAGGTAGGAAATGAGATAGAAACAGTAAATTTCTTTCCAGTTTTTACAGTAACTTTCTTCTTTCTCACTATCAGGGCAACTTTAACATTTCGTGCCTGTGGAGTTGTATTACCAAGTTTCGATTCCATGTCTTTCCTTGTAAGTAAACCAGAACGGATTAGGGTGAGTGTCAAACACTTTCAAGAATTATTTAAAAGCATTTGTTTGCATGCCCATTCCTTTCCAGTCTTGTACTTTTTGATCAGAACGCAGTACGATGTTACCTTCATATGTTTCCTTTTTAGGAATGGTCTGATCCTGTTACACTGATTATGTATATTTGGATCAGGGCACAATGGCTATAGTGCCCTGTGCCCTGATCCTAATAATTAAACCCTTAAGTAGGGTTCATCTGATATCTTAGTCAAAAACATGATTTTTTAAAATTTAAATTGTGCAACAAATCAATTTGATTTTTAAAAATCCACACTTTCCCTAAGCATATATAACCTAGAAGAAGCATGTTATGTTTCACTAAACACATTTAGGTTCATGCTGAAGCCACATAGTCCAACCAATTTAAAATGAATTTTTGGATGTAGAGTTTTGAGGGATGAAGGTGGCTTGCAGCTTCTTGACCCAAACTTCCTTTAGTTGGAATACAGTCAAGATTTTATTTTAAAGCTTTCTTCTCTTATAGCTGAATATTTAAAATTATGATGCACTGTAGTAGTATTTCCCATTTATATGGCACCTATTACTCTAAAAAGAATATTAACCATTTTGAGTAGCTTGTGTAAATGTCACAGTAGACAGTAATTGATCATAATGAGATAAGTCTAGCTCTGCCCAAGCTCACATTTTTCTCCTACTTTTTTCTATTAGACATATTTTTTATTCATCTTAATCTGAAAAATGATGATTAATTATGTATTCTTGAAGGCTTTCACAACTGTGATCTGATAGCTGTTGTGAGTTTTTTGGGCTGTTTGACAGTGTTCTGGAAGTGTTTGATCATAGTTCCCCGAGCTCCTCGCCCTCTAAAGATGCCGGCCACAGAGTCGGGCAAAGTATCAGGAAGAAAAACTTCCAGAACACAACCAAACCGCTCGAAAAACTCCAACAGCTTTTGATGACTAATTATATAATCCATTGGAAAGTAGCTGATATCAAACCATGCATTTTGAAGCTAGCTTATAACACCATCATAAGTTGTGGTTAATCTAAAGCAGAAGCTTATGATTTCATAGGCTGGAAGTACAAGAAATATGTGAACATGAGAGAGCAGGGAGGCTAGGTTCATTCCTTCAAGATGGAGAATATTGTGACACTTGACTATGCCTGTTGTCTTCGTTGTCAAAACCCTAGTCCAGTTCTCTATCTCACTGCCATACAGCAGCTGCTCAGGTGTAAAAAAACATTTCTACTTGCCTTGCTTAATCCTTACTAATGTGTATAACTGAGCAGAATAATTTTGTGCTAGAATGGAGTTTATAGAACATTATACTCAGTAGCATGGCTTTCCAGAAGAAAATTGATCATTCTTTTCCAGGACATTTTCCACTGCAAAACATTTATCATATTGACTTCTCCAAATATAAATAACGTTAAAAGTTTCCCCTCAAAGTAGCAGAACTGATATTTTTATTAGTGGGGAAAATTCAGTGAGGTGCATATTGTATCAACTACATGTTGTTTACAAGTGAATCCATGCCTTTTTTGTGGACATTGATTTATTGGAAAACTTGTTAATGTTTAAAGTTACTGCTCACTTTTATCTAGATTCTCAGACGCTTAGGAAGGCACTGAAAACTACTATATTAACATACAATACTGTTTATCGTGGGGGCTATGTTTCTGACCCAACCCACGATGAAGGAAAATCCAAGTTATGCAGACGCCTTTTATCTGTGGGTCAGACCGGGACCAAGAGGGCCTGTTTGGGCACTGCCCGGAATGGGCCTCTGATGGGCTTCCCAGGCCTCAGAAGTGGCTTCTGGCAAACTGGAAGTGACTTCTGAAGAACCGGAAATGACTTCCAGGGCCTGCACTAGGCCTCTGGAACCTAGAAGTGATGTCCAGGCTGTTGGAAGCCACTTTTGGGGCTTGTACAGATCTGGGGAGCCTGCTGGAGGTCCGTTCCGGGCAGTGCCAGGTCTGTGGTAAGTACAGGAGGCCCCACACAGACCCACCAGTCCCAACCTGCAGCTTGCCCTGGCCCAGTGCCACCTGGCCGCTAACCTGCCACCCACCCACTCCTGTGGTCCCGGTAAATCCACGATATACTGAGTCTGCAGTACATGAAGCACGATATGGCGGGGGAATACTGTACTGATTCTAGCATATATGAAGAACTGTATGTAGAAATGCAGGCACTGAACCAACATACTGTACTGATTTTAGCAAGAACGAAGAGCTATGTGTAGAGCTATATGAGCTTCTAAGAGACAATATGTCTTGTCCACTAATTGGCCAGGGTACAGGTTTAAATAAACAAACCAATAAAATAAATAATTAATATCCCGTGAAAAGTAATTATAACTTTAATTTTATATTTGACTAGTATTGTACATATTCCAGCTACCAAGTTTAACTTTGTGTTCTTTAAATTGTGTTCATTTGGGGTATTAACTTATTTTGTGAAGTGATGGATTTTGAAAATGAAGAATTTTCTCTTACCATAATGGGTTTTTAAAATCTGCTAGGATTTCTAGTTGGATATCTAAGTTGATTCTAATGATGTAATGAGTCTCCTGTCATTAGTCGTTATTGGCTCCTTTGAAACCACTGAAATGAGGCTGCCTCAGCAAAGAGCTAAACTAGAAGTGATGAAGACGCATTTGTTCACATCCATTTTTGTTTTTTGTTTTTTAATATATAGAAGAAAAGATCTGCCTTAAGTGGATTGTGTGGGATAAACTTACACCAACTTGTGCGGTATTGCTTCGTGCCCTGCTTTCTATAGCCTCTTTCATTCACATTCTTTGTTGGAGAAAAATGCCTGGGATGTAATAAGGAGCAGCATGAACAGGATGTTTTTGCTAAGAGAAAGCAGGTGCTGATTGTGGCCCTACAGCCTGGGATGGTTTAGATATTGTGCTAAACAGTGAATCACAGCAGTGAGCCTTGATCTTGTGTGTTTATTTTCCCTGTTGTACGTGACCATTGTCTTCTTATGCTTGTTTGAGGCATCTCAAAGAGATGAGAATGGAGTGTATTAAAAGAAGCCTTCCATGGCATAATGTCTACGCTATGTCTCGTTACTGCATTGTAAGTCAAGGCTGTGTAAGGTTTTTCTTAAATATAAAATTATGATCTGTGTGATAGCTATAAATGTTATTTCAGAAGGTGCCATAAGTAGTATATCGATTGATTGAATAAAATGTTTATGATGATGATGCCACGTGATAGCTCACTCTGGGGTTTTTCTTTTTTAGAGATGGATGTCTGAGAAGTTCATTTTTGAGGGCTTGAGGGAGTTGGAAATCTTTGGAGGTAAGTGTTTAGATTATACATGTATTAGAAATCTTCTGTACCTGTCTACAAGTTTTTTGTTTCATCCTTTTCGTTACTGCAAAAGGAATATTATGTATTTGGCAGCACTAGTACTGCAACCTTGAAACATTGTTTTCCATAGCTTGAACCATGGAAGTTGAATTGTTTGGTCGCCTGTTAAATATTTGCGGCAGTAATTTACGATATATAATGTGTGCACTGTTTTAGGTTCCACCATCTGTCAAGAGCCTCTCCAATGTGCACTGTTCTGCTGTCTTTCATTTCAGCTGGGTGTCTGGAAGCAGTTTTAGTGAATTGCAGTCCATAATTGTTATTCCATGTAGTACAGTGCAAGGCTGCAAGGAAACACTGGTTTACCTTCCCACATTTTTACGGCGGTACCTATTTATCTACTTGTTTTTACATGCTTTCAAACTGCTAGGTTAGCAGGAGCTGGGGTTAACATCAGGAGCTTACTCTGCTGCGTGGCACCTGGGATTCAAACCACTGAGCTGCCGACTTTGTAGCCGACAGTTTTCAGTGCTCTAGCCCTCTGAGCCACCTTAAGTGTTCCTCATTAATAAATTAATTTCAATTGTATTATTAATGGGTATCTGTTTAAGAAAACACAGTTGAATTATTGATTTCTTTACTCCAGAGCAGCCTCTGGGTGACTCTCGGAGAAAAGTAAGTGACTTTTGTAGGTTGTGTGATGCTGTGGCCAATTGCATGGAGATTTGTTATATTCCTTGTGAACATTCTGACTTTTTTCATTTTACCTTATTTATACATCAGTTGTTGTTAGCTTTACATTTGAGAGAACAAGGTTTCACCCTGGAAGGAAAGTTTTGGTGTGTGGCATGTAGATCTATTTTTTCAAAAGACTTTTCCACCCAATAATAAATTAAATATCATGACTGTTTTTTAACGTTCGTGGCACCTGCGTAAAAGGGGAATCTGTAATCAGGCCAGTATGCCTGCTTTACCTTTTCATAATTCTGCCATTGCTTGAAAAGTCCCAGGTGCTTTGTCAGTTTGTTGAACATTTCCAAATATTGGTTGTTCATTTATGTGCATTTAGTAAAAACAGTCCCAGGTGTGTTTGCTCAGAAGCAAGTCTTATTCAGTTCAATGGAGCTTACTAAGCTTTGCCTTAGAAGTTATTCCTCTTGAAATCACTAGGACTTTTGAGTAGGCAAACATATAATTGTGGTGTAGAACTAAGAAGTTGATTTCAAGCTGCCACTACTGTATCTCACTGTTGCTTTGAGTTCTGATATAATGGAATGTTCATAAATGTTCTATCTTCTCAAACTAAATTAGCAATTACAGTCTTGATAAGTATGGAGTTTCTATAGCAAAAAGGTCAAGATTTCCCAGAGAACATCTCATCGGGAAGGAGAACAGGAAGAATTGATTGTACAACAAGAAGTTGAGAATCCTGTGAAGGGATGGCAAAAAATATAATTATCAGGAAGCTTTGAGGGACATGCATGCAGAGCCAACAGCTGGGACAAAAAAGACCAATAAAAAGGGAGGGTGAGGGAGTTCATCGCACAGGTCAGGGGATAAAGTATGCACTTGGTGAAAAGAGAAATGGCAACAGTTGAATAAGAATAGATAGCTGAGCGGCTGAGTAGAAATAAAATGTAGCTAAAGTAGGGGAAACTGAATAATTAAATGAAAAGGAGAATCTGGCTTAATAAGAGCTAGAAGAGCTTAAAGCCAGAGAAAATGGAGGTATTGGAAAATCTCATGTAGTCTAGGGAAGGTGAGGAGCTGAGTTGGAAGAGTGGGAGATGTGGAATTTCTGTATATCAGGATGCTCAAGAGACAAAGAATGAGACCACAATAGCAAGTGAAATCTTGTTGCTTATTGTAGTAAATCACACCAGAATAGGCCCACTGAATCAGTGAAGGGTTGATGAGTCAGCTTTGCTATAAGTTCCATAAATTCAAATGGGCCTACTCTACTGTGAGTTATTTTAGCATAGTAAAATGCAGTTAGAGTAGGCCCATTTGAATCAATGGAATTTATGGAGTTGACTCACCAAATCCCCACTGTTTCAGTGGGGCCACTCAAGTGCAGTTGGCCACACTAAACAAGAGAATTTTGGCCATAGATTTGTTTTTATCCTCCATCTTACCACCAACCAACCAACACCCCCCCCTGCAATTAGAAACTCTGAATTGGACATATTCAGAATAATTTTAAATATAGGAGCAGCTAAACTTAAACTAAATACATTTTTGTAGAAAACTGGTATAATTAAAAAATTACAGTAAGATTTGAATAAGAAATGTGTTGGGGGGTTGTTTTTGATTTTTGCTGCCGTTTACACCAAAATAGATCCTGCGTTGAAACCCTTGGGGGCAACTGTATTTCTTTTCTTGGATGGGTTATCCTTTTTCTTTTCTTTTCTTTTTTGGTGTGCTGCACTTCACAAGTTGCATTTTATTTTATGCTATTTATATTTTAGTAAAACGTCAAGATTTGTAGAATTCCTCTGCATGGATGGAATTTTTCAAGCAGTTTGTGTTTCTGTGGGGAGATGAGAAAAATAGCTTATGAAGTTTTCGAAGGATGAAGGTTATAATTAGTGCCACTGGGACAAGATGTGCTTATGTGCCGAAATAACAGGATTGCTGAGTTTTGTTGTTGTTGTTGTTTTGCAGCACAGAACTTTAGAGCTGCTTTATTCACACAGCCAGTGCCTTAGAGATTTCCATGTACACGTTTGCCTGAGAGTAAGCCACTTTAACTACAGCAAGGCTTACTTCTGAGTAAAATCTTTTCCAATTGCATTGTTGGCGAGGTGGCTGCTCTTGTGCCCAAACTCTTTTGTTCTGCTTCTTCTCCCTTTTCATTATCTAAACTACTTTTTGCAGCTTTTAAAAATATTTATACTAACTCATTCATTAATTGCAATTAGTGTAAATCATGCTTTGCAGGTAGAGGGAAGGCGATAAAGGAGGTGGGGGTGGGTCAGTAGAAGTGAATGTTTCCTAAGAGATTGCAAAGGAAATACAATGATCATTGCAGTTTTTTGGAATCACTGAAAGGAACACAGGTCATTGATCCATAAAGATCAGAAATTTCTTTCATTTCTCCAAGTATATCATTAATATCTCAAGTGCAGTCTTCAACACCTCTTATTTAAAAACCATGTCAGGCAGATGCCCAGATGGAAGACCATGCATAATAAGTTGAGAGAGCAGCGTGCATGCTTATTAAGAAGGAGGTCCACCAAAATTAGTTGGGCATCTCAGTAAGAATGTGTAGGGCAGCAGTCTGGGTGCACTTGTGTCCACACAGGGCTTTTCCTTCCCTGCGCACCCATTTGGGTTATGACAGAATTCACATGGAGAAGGAACTGAGTGCACACATGCATGGAACAGAAAACTAGAGGGCATGTTGGCTGCATCTAATTGAGCAAATGTTTGTGAGAACAAATACAGATAAAGAAATATAGCCAAAATGGGATAAAGGTTCATTCTGCAGCTGTTGGATAGTCCTTTCTATAGATGATATTCCAGGGAAAAACATTTTAAGCAAACTGCTTTTCTCAAGTTATATCACATTACTATAAATTGATTATATACCTAACTCTCCGAAATGATTTTGTTCCAATTGTTTTCTATGGCTTACTTATTATCTTTTTTTCCAGACCAATGAAGCCAGCTCAGAGTCAATAGCATCTTCCCCAAAAAGGGACATCATGAGCACTTATTTGCCTGACATTAGTTGTTACGAACTCCTGTCCATAATAGGTAATGTTTTCACTCCAGGAAAAACCTGAATCTGTTTTCTCAGCAAAATACTGCTTCCCCCGTTTATCATGGGGGGTTAGTTAGGGACCCGACTTGCGATAAAGGGAAATCCACGTTATGCAGAGGCTGGGTCTGGTTGGGAACTGAGGGGCCTGTTTGGGGCCTCCCGCACTTTCTCCAGGCCTGGCGCTGCCCTGAGTGGACCTCCCACAGGCCCGGGAAGCTTGTCGGAAGCCCTCTTGGGGCAGTGCCAGGCCTGGGGTTAGTGCAGGAGGCCCCAAAGAGGCCCACACCCTTGTTCCAGAAGCCCTTGCCTTCATAGACTGCAGTCCCACGATATACTGGGACTGTAGTATATGAACCACAATATAGTGGAGGATGACTGTATAACTATTGTGCATTGAGAAATAGTGTTCTTTTTTGGATTGCTTTTATTCTTTTGTTTTTGTTTTTATTATTAAAGGAGGGAGGATGCAGGTTTGGGTACCAGCAAGGCCCTTCTGGGCTTCTGGGAGAAGATAGTTCCATTTTGAGGTTAATTTGGGCTGTAGGTGTCTCTTGGGACCCTTTTGGGCAGCATATAACCAACATAATGCATCTAACCCTAACCCCACCCCAGTTTACATGGAGAGTCATAATTTAATTAGGGGTCATTTAAGACATCAATGATACTTGAAACTCACATCTAAAACCTGGCCCATGGTCAATTATGGACTAATGTACATCCATCATGCTTTAAGCTGAGAAATTCAAAAACCTTCTGAAGTCATTTAAAAACATGAGTAGAATTCTGCATTAATTTTACAATCAGTTGTGCTTCAAAGTGTGTGTTGCACTAATTTTCTTCTTTCTTGCTGTTCATTGCACAGTTTCATTTCAGGAAGGTAGTGAATATCAAATGTGTAATTTTGGCATTTTTAGTAATATTGGTAGAATACTCTCTCTCTCTCTCTCTCTCTCTCTCTCACACACACACACACACACACACACACACACACACACACACACACACACACACACACACACACACACACACACACACACACACACACACACACACACACACACACACACACAGGCCCCAGCCTGAAGGAATTTAGTCTAAAACATACAGTTGACAGAAAATGTTGTGGTTGGGGAAGTCATTTTATTACTTTGAAACATTCTTTATTGGGAAATGCAGACTATTGTTTCCTTAAAATTATTTATTTTAAAACATTTGGAAATAATTTTAGCTTTCAAATCTCAGCTTCCGATAGTTCAAGAATTCACTGTGTAGATTTAAACTTAAGAAGTTCTTGTTTTATTTCCTAGTGTGAGTATAGGTAAATTTTGATAATCTGGTCATTTGATTTCTGTTATCAATTATTGATTTGCCTAATAATACTTGACTAAAACACAGTAAAGAAAATGTGCAAGAAATATATACCGTAAAAGGGCAACTTAATATATTAACAAAAATTGACATTAACCTCCAACTGTAACTTGAAAAACTAGACTGAGATTTCTGGGTAACTTAATGAGTTAGGTATCTGGCTGTGTAGCCAGAGGTTGGGAATTTGGTTTTGTACCGTACTTCCCAAGAGAACAGATGGGGCTTGTAGACCTGAACAAGCTGCACAGTCACATGATAACCCAAGAAGAAGGGAAACTTTGAAAGGGGTTGCCGTAACCTGGAATATATTTGATTGCACATTGTTGTTTTATTATAATTACCATTCCCAAAATGGATACTAACTAAAGTTTTGCTTATACATTGCCCCATACCACTTAAAGTAGTTTCTGGGCAGTTTACAGTTTCATTACAGTATGTAGGCTACACATTGCCCCCCCCAGCAAGCTGGGTACTCATTTTACCGACCTCGGAAGGCTGGAAGGCTGAATGAACCTTGAGCCTGCTACCAGGGATTGAAACCCCAGGTAGTGAGCACAGTTTTACCTGCAGTAAAGGCATTTAACCACTGTGCCACAAGGCTCATTAACTAGGTAAAAAGAAACAGTTTGTCTCTCCTTTACTTGAAAAAGTATTGAAACTGATTTTTGTAATTATTGTGTCTCTGTTTTTTTCAGGAAGGGGCTTTGAAGAGCTAATGACTGTGTATCTGGCACGGTATAAACCCACAGGGGAGTTTGTTACTGTCCGAAGGATCAACTTAGAAACCTGCAGCAATGAAATGGTGGCATTTTTGCAGGTTAGTTAGATCTTCCCCTTTTGGAGATATTTGACCTTGGTTCAGATTGAATTAACATGTGACAAATAGTGCATCTTAGCTGACATTCCTGTTGCTTAAAATTTTGTGACTAGATCCATTGCCAGGCACAATTCAAAGTGTGGTTTTTCACCTGTAAAGCACTAAAGGGCTTGGATCCAAACTGACTCAACCTCTTGTTCACTTACCTCATATAGCCGTGTCTTTGTGTGGATCAGACCACAAGTAGAAACTTAGCATTTTCTAGTTTTGGTTTTTACAAAATCGTCATCAGTGATTTTGTGACTGCTGTTTTATTTTTGAAATACAGTATATAATTATTTGATAAGTGCCTCTAAATTTTATATTTGAACTTTTAAGGGTAAGAAAACTGAACAAATATAGGAGTTCCTTGATATTTTTCTCCTTTGAAGATTGAGTGGATTAGTAAATATGTAAGAAGAATTTTTCTAATTAAGGAACTGTTCATCTCTTGGGTATCCTGTTTAGCTGACAAAACTCCTTTGGCCAGCACAGTTATTATGAGTGCTTTATTTTAATTTTAAATTTAATGTTATTTTGGCCAGAGTTTACATAAATACTCGTAAGCCAATACACAATAAAAAGGTAATGTCAAATGTTTCCCTTTCACTTCTTTCCAATAATAGCTTTGTAGTACTATATCTCGTATATTTTCCTCTTTTCACAGCTTGCATACTCTGATTACAGTTGATGTCCTATTTTTTGTGTTTAACTATGTTCCTTAAGTTGTTTTTTTGAAGTTGGTACCTGCAGATATAAATTATTACCAAAAAGTTTATTGAGAAGTCTTCCTTTTAATTTGCCAAGCGTGGTGATTGTTGCCATTTTATTTGCAGTGTTTATCTACTTGATTAAATAACCAAGTACTGATTTGTATCTTAAACTGGCACTAGAAGCAACAACCCTTGATTAAATTGAAGGGGTCTCAATTTGCCAGTTGTTTTTACTCATTGAATCAACTTTCTGACTGAAACGTAGAATGCCCTTTTTGCTAAGAGTCAATTACTGCATTGCTCTTTTGGCTTTCAGGGTGAGCTTCATGTGTCCAAGTTATTCAGTCACCCCAACCTTGTGCCATATAAAGCTGCCTTCATAGCTGACAATGAACTGTGGGTTGTTACATCTTTTATGGCCTACGGTAGGTATGCCATGGGTCTCGCTTTGGCATTAGGCCGGCTGTATTTATGCAATACGATGTGGCCTTTAATGTGAGGACATATGCAGGAGTTGGTGATGACTATATCTGTAGCAAGAAAAAAAAGGCTAGTTAGAATATGCAGAGGTTCATTTCTTTGTGGGCAAAACTGCATATGATGTAATTGTATATTTTATATTAAAGTTCCTATTTTAAACATGCTTGCTATGAAATAAGACCTGTGTATTTTGCTGAAGTTAATTTGGGTGAAATGAACATAAAATAAGACCTGTGTATTTTGCTGAAGTTAATTTGGGTGAAATGAACATAAAATAGGTACAGTGGACCCTTGTATAACAAACAGCTTGTATAACATAAAATTTGTACAACATAAAAAATTCTGGAGATAGGGGAAATTTACTTAACATAATCGCCTATGGGAAAAATCTGTACAACATAAAATGGGATTACTCCATTTTCAATGCATTCCTATGGGAATTTGTATAAAGGAAAATTTGCTTAACATAATTTCATTTGGAACGAATTAATTCCTTTATACAAGGTACCACTGTATTATGTAATAAGAAATAAACACCACATATAAAAATGAGGGGGAAATCAACTAATCAAATGAAAACCAAATGATGGTGCATGGAAAATAAAGATGGCCAACCCATGCAACATTTAAAAAGAATGCTCTCAAGGCTTCAGTAAACTAGCTTGTTTTGGGTGGCCCCCTATATGCTGCTAGGAAGGAGGCCAGGCAAAGCTCTACCAGGAGCTATTTCAAAGGGTGGGACTATGATTGAGAAGGCCCTGTTTCTAGTCAATGCCTTCCTGTCCTCCCTTGGAATACCAGCCTGAAGGAATGGCCAGAGAGGTTAGTGGTGCAGGTAGATATGTGTAGGAAAAGATGCTCCAACAAATACTAAGGTCCCAAACCAACACCTTTAATCTGGCCTCGTATAACATGGGACCTCACTGCTGGTGGGCTAGCACTGGGAAAATGTAATTGGATTGATTCACATTCAACAGCAGCCTGGCTCCTGCACTCTGCACTCATTGAGCTGTCTGGGTTAGCCTCAAGGGAAGCCCCACATAGAGAGAATTAGTCAGTGCTTGAGATCAACAGTGCATGCACCAACGTCCTCAGGACCCTGCTGTCTGGGTAATGGTGCCTCAGCTGTTGATTGATTCTTCGGGTCACCGTTGCTGTCTAAGATTCCCATGAAACCAACCAAGATGCATGCATGATTCCCAAGAGAGAGGATTACACAATTCAACCTGAAGAGACAGCTCTATAATCTTTTGGGCAGAAGAACTTTTTCCATCTTATCTCGGTTCAGTTTCAGCCTATTAGCCTTCATCTGTTCCAAAACTAGGTTTAGGCATTGCTCAAGAACCCGAACAGCATCCACTACAGAAGATGCCAAGGAGAGAGAGTTGCATGCGGTCAGCTCCAGATCTCTGGATGATCTCTCCCAGCATTGAGAGACTGATAACGCCCCCCAAAGAGACTAAATATCCTTGTGATACTTAGACCTCTTTGAGGGCAAATCACCATTTTAAAATATCTACTACAATAAAGAAGAAGAAAAAACTTCGTAACATCAGAATTGGACCACTGATTATTATCTGTCACTGCTTCTAGCTTTTGGAGACCTTAAAAACACTGTAAATTTGTATTCCTTTCCTTGTAGGTTCTGCTAAAGATTTAATTTGCACCCATTTTACGGACGGAATGAGTGAACTAGCTATAGCATATGTCCTCCAAGGTGTATTGAAGGCCCTTGATTACATTCACCATATGGGATACGTTCACCGGTAAGCAAATCATGTTGCACTTCAGGCAGCAAGAGTGCCCAGCTAGTATTTAAAGAGTTTGGTGAAGTGGGGGTGCTGGGAAGCTTAACTGGAATTTCAACTTTTTTGCCGAGGAATAAGAGGAGATTTTGAAATTAGATTGCATCTCTGGATCATCAGAGTAGCACACGTGTCTGCAATTTGTTCAGTGTAATATTATGGCAGCTCACCTGCCAGATGTGGTCCACACTTGTCCATAGCACCTTGCCTGGAGAGCCCGGCAGAATATTCTAACATTGACAGATTTTGGACTCCTAAATATGACAAGGAGGAAGCAAAGAATGGGTGGGGGTTTGTGGCTTCTTTCTCTCTGTCCTCTTTGTATACAGGAGTGTGAAGGCCAGTCATGTCCTGATTTCTGCAGATGGGAAAGTGTATCTTTCTGGCCTGCGCAGTAACCTTAGCATGATCAGTCATGGTCAGCGTCTCAAAGTAGTTCATGACTTCCCCAAGTACAGCATCAAGGTCCTGCCATGGCTAAGTCCAGAGGTCTTGCAGCAGGTAATCTTAAAATCTTTCTTGATCTCATTATACTTTAGCTCTAGCTAGTGTGTAGTCATGGTTCATGAGGAAATTCTATGTTATTTCCCCCATTAGAAGTGGACTGTACCGTTGATTTTCTATTTGGCAAATGTTGTATTATGGCCGTTCACTGATGCTGCAGTTTTGCGATCTTCTGAAAGTCTCCACCTGTGCCTTTTAGCCAAGTGGATAATGAACAGTGGCAAATAGGGGGTGAAGTTTATAGTTTTCTAATATCCCTCCCTGATAGATTTTTTTTTTTATAGAAGTGGCTTTCAGTAGAACAACTTTTGACCCTGGAATGAGGAAGACTCACACTGATAACAGGGACAAAATTTATGAGTAACACCTTCTAGTATGCAGGACCTGAGAGAGATAGGTCTCCATGACAGTCTCACTATAAATTATGTAATTAGTGCACTGCAAATGTGTTGTTTGCAGATGTGGATACCTGAAACCTTTCATTTCAGTTCTCCTGCAATGCTGGGCGTGCCTTGTACGCAGAATGGGTTAGCTAGTGGGATTGGTTTATATAGTCTTTACTTAGAAGGAGAAGTTAAGGTAAAATGGGTGCATTGTTATGCCCATGTTTTGACTGAGGAGGGTGGTTGATCTGTGGTCTAAATTTCCTGGTTATTGTAGATCATAGCTTTTGGCTTTTAAGCTGAAGGGTTTTTTTTTCTCTTTGGGGAATTTTCTCCAGGTTCAAATCAACAGAACCTACTTTTGCAAAATGCATCTCAGTGGTAACATGGTGTGTATGGAGTAGAGCTCAGATTACATATTTTATGGTGACTGTGATGGTCTGCTGTGTGATACTTTGTGAACAACTGTGGCCAGTATCTTTTTTCTGAGTACACATTTTTTTTACTGGGAGGTCTGACCTTGAGCACTAAAATTGACCTGTCCTCCTCTTCCTCTACTGTTTGAGATGGGAGCAACAACAAAAGATTATCTAAATATGGTTGTTGTGTAGAAAGTTGTAACAGATCCTTCATTCAGTTTATTTCCTCAATTTAACAAGTTAAAAACACTTTCATTTTCTGGTTTTAGAATCTGCAAGGCTATGATGCTAAATCTGACATATACAGTGTAGGAATAACAGCTTGTGAGCTAGCCAATGGCCATGTTCCGTTCAAGGACATGCCTGCAACACAGGTAGGGCTTTTCTCTTTTCCTTGTACCTCCACCCTGACCGTGGTGTGTTAAAGCAAAGAGGTTACAGATACTGTAGTGCTAACGGCTCTGTAGTGATGTACACGGTTCTACTTTTTGGAACACTCACTGACCTGTTTTCATACTACAGATGCTTTTGGAGAAGCTCAATGGCACTGTCCCTTGTCTCCTGGACACAACCACAATCCCTCCAGAGGAGTTGACCATGAAACCATCACATTCTGGGGCTAGCACTGGCCTTGGGGAAAGCGCCAGAGCCTCTAACGGCGAGGCTGCACCACATCCATACAACCGTACCTTCTCGCCTTCCTTCCACCATTTTGTGGAGCAATGCTTGCAAAGGAACCCTGACGTGAGGTATAGTAAGAACAAAACAATATTGTAAAAGGGAAGAAAGTTTCAAGTGTTGCACCTGATGATGCAGTGATGTATACTGCCTGGTCTACATTTAAACTTTGCTGCTAACATGGACCATAGAACCATAACTTTTTTTAAAAAAGCTCAGAATAGTTAACTTTTCTTTGAACGTCAGCTCCAAATTCACTAACGTGACTGTCTGTCTGGGCCATTCTCGGAGTTGTTGTCCAAGGGCAACTTTTCTAAACTTTTTATTTTGTAGCAGCTTAAATGCTGGTGGCATTTCAGGTCCCGATAGCATCTTTTGCAATCTGTACTAAATTCATCAGAAAATAAAAGCCATAGAAACCAATATCTGGTTGGGAAGCATTTGGTAGGAGAGGCAAAGTTAAAACATTCCACAGGATTTAAAAAAAATACATTGTGAAACTACCTCTGCTTGTGCCTGTGAAAAAGTTATGACAGACAATGTCAGTGTCAGCCTCCAAAAGAACTAGGCCTAGATGATGCAAAGTTACACAGCATACATAAATATTCTTGGTTTAAGTTTGCTGCTTGGCCCTGTAAGTAGAAGCTGTTTCTGGTCAAAAGTAGTCTTAACACATCTAATTTTTACCTGTATGTCACATATGGCCATAATTTTAAATTGTCCGGTGCTTTGATACAAAGGAAGGAAGGAAGGAAGGAAGGGAGAGTGGAGAGTTAAAGTAGATATGCCTGGGTTATGATAAGAAGAGTCATTATTGGTTTCCGTAATTGCAGATGTGGATGAAGTTAGGAGAACTGGTGGCAAGAGTCACATCTGAAGCACTAGAGATGGAAAAGCACTGTCCTGGATAGCTCAAAATAAGGGTGGCTTGGCTATATTGGAACACATGGGGAATCCAATTGCATATGCTTTTCTTTTTTCCTCTGCCCTTTGAATCTTCTGAGTACCAAAGGGGGTTTGGGGGCTGGGGGCTGAGAAGCTGCTTACATGGAGGCAGTGGGGAAAGCCTTGATATATCTGGCAGAGAATGGAGCACAAATGTTAGGTGTGTATTTCCAATAACCTCTCAAAATCTTGATTTTTCTCCTCTGTACCAAACAAGGAGTTCAGCTTATTAAATTTTACAGTGAGTTTTGGGCAGGGGGAATATTGCTTGTCCTGTCCTTCTATGTGTCTTCTATTAACTTTCCCTTCTGCTCCTCTTGCATAGGCCAAGTGCAAGCACACTGCTCAATCATTCTTTCTTCAAACAGGTAAACAGGCTTGTTTATTTCCCTTTCCCCCAGTGACACTCCGCCCTTGATGTACCTTGCATTGTTTTTTTCCTAGACCCAGTGAAAGTGACAGGCGGCAGAATGGCAACTGCTGCTGTTGTAACTTTTTTGAACTGAGCTAGGGCCTCCGCACTCATCTAAATACAGAGTGTGTCCTTGAACCCATGTAGTTGGATGTAAATTTTTTATTACAAATCTTGGGCTCTTTTTACTGGATTAGGTACCTATGATCTGGTGGCAGGCAAGAAAATTCAGGGAGAAAGTGCTATTTTAAATACCAACATGTTGACAGAATTAAAGAAGGGCAAAGGACAAAATATTGTGGCACTTGGATAATGAGCAGATGTGTTTCCAATGAAAGTTCTCGTGGATTAAAATCCATTTCTTGAAAAAGGATTTTGATCTGTGATGGCTTGCTGTGAAATAAATTTGTTTGTCTTTAAAGTGCAACTTGGAATTAGAGTGGTTATATTCCTTTATTGGTACCTTGTATGAAGGAATTCCAAATGAATTCATTCCAAATGAAATTATGTTAAGCATAATGTTTTCCTTTATACAAATTTCCCATAGGAATGCATTGAAAAACAGAGTAATCTCTAATTGCGACCATTTTTATGTTGTACAGATTTGCCCCATAGACTCTTATTTTAAGCAAATTTCCCCTATCTCCAGAATTCTTTATGTTGTACAGATTTTATGTTATACAAACTGTTTTGTTATATGAGAGAAGACATTTCTTAACTCCCCCTGCCTACTTCTCAGTAAATCAAAGTACTGCCATGATCCTCCTTTGTTGATTAGATGTGGTTTGTTCTCTTTGTTGGATCCCAGCTATATTTATCAGCATATATGTGAAACAAATGAAGTTCAAGTCATACTGTCATCTTGAAATGTGAAGTTAATACATATGCTGTTATAGATTTTCTGTGGTACTATACTGCCTTATTGAACTGTCCATGAAAACAGTTGGCTTAAAGCTAAGCTCTGCTGAACGAGAATAGTGCTGTCAATTTTATATAGTGGTTTTTTCCATGCCTTCCAGATCAAACGCCGTGCATCTGAAGCACTTCCTGAACTTCTCTATCCAGTAACACCAATCACCAACTTTGAAGGTGTACAGGCACAAGATCCTAACCTTATTTTTGGACTGGTTTCCAATCTGGAGCAACTTGAGGTAGATGACTGGGATTTTTAGACCTCCGCAAGAAGCTACCGCATTAAAGCGTAGAAGCCGTTCTGCAAGTTTTCTGCATAGTTAATTTAACATTCCCCCTTCTCATAAAGCCATGATGAATGATATTGTAGTTTGTGTTCCTTAAGAAAGCAAACTGAATGAGATTTAAAGTGCCAGGAGCAGACTGTGGGAGGGGGAAGAGGAAGAAACAAATGGGTCAAGATATGGTGCTAGAGAGCTCCATTTATCATTAAGGTAACAGCTACCTTGTCAGTGGAGCTCAGCTGAGCCTGTTTTCTCTACAATCTCTTTGTAGAAGCACAAGCTAGAAGATGTGTTCTAGTGTTTTAGTTACCTGTTCAAGGGGTGGCCTTTGGGATAGCTGAGAGCATGCATAAATTTTCACATGCTACTTGTTGAACTTTTATCTTCCTTTGCTTGAATTCTTTCCTGTACCCCAGCAATTTAGGATGGGAATGGTCAATTAATCCTGTGGTGGTCAGAGTTACACATGTCAGAGAGGGCCAGGCTCCAGTACTTTCTAGTTAAGCCCGTGTCTCTCACTGATGTCAAGACTGCTCCATCTGTGGATCTTTGGAAAGCTTGAGTGCTGTGCACTCTTTTTTTTTAATTCACAAGACTCAAACATCTCTTCCTAGTAGAGGATGCATTTGAACTTCCTTCAGCAAAGGTATCATCCCCAAACAACTCTCTGGCTTGAAGCTTCCTTGAATCTGTTTCTCTGCCAAAATACACTTTTTTTCCGCACATTTGCGGTAGTTCTCATTGTCAAATTATTTTTATTCAGTGTTATCTAGTTTGTCTCGCACAAGCCATAAGTGATGGCTCATCTTCGTAAAACTGTTTTCATCAGTGTGTTTACACTCGGCTTGCCTGTAAAGTGTTCCCAACTGCATATGGTATTTTGTTTTAATCTCCTTAGCATTTACATTGTGACACATTGAGCCAAACCTTTTTGTGTACTTATTTCTGAAGCCGCACTTGAACCCATGCTACTTTTGCTGTTGTAGTTTGTTGCCAATAAAACATTTCTGAACTCTTAGCTGCCGTAACTTGCATAATATGCTGACAAGGACCTTTCCATGTTCATCCAGAGGTAAGTAGATGGTACAAAGAGTGATTGGGTCGTAACTGGGAAAAGGAACACCATGCCCGAGTGGTGCTTTTCATGCCAGGCCAGCTAGGACCCAGTTCTTTGGCAGACCAAATACCGTAAGTGGTTCAAACAGTTCCTGCCCCAGGAAAGTTTTGTTGCGGTAGCTAAACACAGGTCAAATGACAGCAGTGATGAATTGCAAATAATTGCTATTAGCATGTTTTTAAAAATAAAGTTAGCCTGTATCTTTGTTAAGCCCTACTTGAATGTTAGAAAGTCTTCAGGTTTGACAAGTAAACCTGTGTTAGGGAGGCTAGAAATTAACAGTCTGTTAAAATTGTATTTCCTAGATACAAAATTGTGTCTACATCTGCAGAGTGAATTCAGCAATAGCAGCCCACCTTAAAAGTAGATGTTTTATGAAGACAAAAATTGTGTAACTGAAGCAAGGAAGGCTGGATCCAGAGGTCTAGAGCAGGGGGTGTGGGATAAAGACTTCACACATGTGATTGATGTCTTGGAGAGTTGCTCCTGCAATAACCATTCTCAGATCATTTTCTCCTTAGAAGAAAATTCGCTATTTTATTTAAAAAGTCCTTTGTGGCCTTGGTGCTGTCAAGCTGGACCTGACTTAGAGTGACTCTGATAGGGCTTTCAATGTAAGTGAAATATTTAGGGCATTGTGTTACTAGTTCCATATCCTGAGTTTCCATTGCAGAACAGGGATTTATACAAATTAAATGAAAACAAAAGGGCTTGAACCTAAAAAACCTGGAGCACCACATACTGCTCATCTTGTCACCTAAACCCTTCATGGTACATCAATTCATTTTTCTACAAATTATTTATTTAGCTACAGAAGTAGCTTTCTGAAAGGGGAAAGAAATGATAGTATGGCAACACTACTCTGGTTCCTCAGCATCATCTGGAGTGCCTCCTTCAGCCTTATGTTTCTCCAGTCTTGCTATCAGCTCTGTAAAACAAGCAAAAAGACAAGATAAAGTAACACTTCACTGTATGACAGACCTGATCTGAAACAGAAAAGAGCAAAAACCTCAATTTCCTTGGTGTTCACAGATCTATGAATCCCTGCCTAAGGAAGACACATCAATTTACTTCTGTATGATGATGTCAATAGCTCCCTAGGGCATCCCTTTGCTTCAATAGAAGTTTTCCCCAGCCCTACCTTTTTAAATTTTGTCATCACTCTTAATGCTTACATTCAATTTTAGAATTAAATCCATATGTCAGATTAATTATTCTTGCTGGATTTTTTCAGAATACAGTTAAGAGTAAATATTGGCAGAATTTATAAGGGCTGCCAAGCTCCTGCTGTTGAAACATGAAACTTATTGTGGTGTTGCTTTTCTTCTTTAAGAAAAGAAAATTTTAAAAAATCAGACATAAATTCCTTCCAATGGGAAGAAGAGAGTTTTGAGATGCCTGCTGTTGTAAAATTTGCAGTGCTCCTTGAAACCAAATTCAGAATGCCATCTACATATGAGACCTCTGTCCCAGACACTTCATTTCTGTAACACAACTAAGTACAGTAATACCTCATAAAAATTCCTCTGATAACAAATGTTTCAGATAGCAAATGGAAATTTCCATGTATAGGGCTGCCTCAGATAACAAATGTTTCCCATGGGCTGCCTCAGATAACAAATGTTTCATCGTGCCTGATGCATTGTATCCCCCATAGTTTGTGGAGGGGTGGGAGGAGTTTGAACATTTTTTCATGGTGTTTGGGAGCCATTTCGGACATTTTTTGCTGAGGGATTTGGACCTTTTGAACTTGGAAAGGTCGGGGCTGAGGTTTCCTTGCTTTTTCCTGTCCATTTCCATTGCAAAACCGAGGGGTGAGCTGAGGAAGAGAATCATCCTGGCTTTTTTGTCTTTCCATTGCAAAATGGAGAGGTGAGCTGAGGAGGGGTTTGCAGATAATTGTCCTGGCTTTTTTCTGTGTGTTTGGAGGGAATGACCGGGTGTGGTTTTTTTGGAGCTTGGTTTTATTGATCTTTGCACTGATTTCCATTTCATTTTGGTGGGAAAAGACTGGGGTAGTCTTGCTGATTTTTTTTCTCCATGTTTGCATTGCACTGCAGGGGGGTGTTCAGTGGTGGTGGTGATGGGGTGTTCCAGCACTTTATAAAGAGGTCTGAAACCACCACCACCACCCCAGCATTTTTGTCTTTTTTCAGACCTCTGAAATGGATTAATCGGTTTCCCATTCATTTCAATGGGAAAACACATTTCGGATAATGAATTGCCTCAGAGAACGAATTAAATTTGATATCAGAAGTACCACTGTATAACATTCTGGAACATACAGGAGGAAACTGAATTTTTTCCTCTCAGTTGAATTTTCTGTTTGTGTTCAACATTCAAGAAAACCTGATCCTCCTTAATTGGAGGAACTATTGATGATCATCACTCTCTGTTCTGCCTTAATTTGTTAGTCTCATTATTTCTGTTTTACAAACTCAAATCGTCCAACAAAGGACAAAAAGCCTCCCAAATGTATGTATTTTTTATTATTATTCCTACTGTCAGAGTCGATTTTTAAATTTTCTGCTGTGACATCTTCCTCAGCTTCATTTAACAAACCAAGACTACTTGATTGGATACCAAAAACTTGTGATAATTACATTTAGTCTTTGACCACACACCCCCTCCAATAATACTGTATTTATCGGCGTATAACGCGCACTTTCCCCCCCTGAAAATAGGGGGCAAATCATGTATGCGCGTTATACACCGGTATAATGTTAACGGAGGGGGTTAAAGGAGGACAGGAACGAAGGGGCGGGTGGTGGGGAGGAGAAGCCCGCTGTTGCTGCCGCCGGGACGCAACCTAACCCGAAAACAAACAATCAAACAAACAAACCCAACACCCCCCAGGGCGGAAAAACAACCGGCGGAAGGGATGAGGCGAACGGACGACGCGCCAGTCCCTGACTCGCGGGGTGGGTGGGTGGGAGTGGGGGGCTTATGCGCCTTGGGGGGGTCGGTGGCGGCAGCAAAGGCCAGCTGCCCCCCTCCCCCTCCCCTCCCCCTCCTTCCCTGCTCGCTTCCCCCCCCCCAGCCGCTCACCTGCTGCCGCCGCCGCCGAGCAAGAAACGGCAAGGGGTGCCGAAGAAACGAACCGGCGTTCGTGTTAAAAAAAAAAACACCAACGAGCTCACCGGCGTCCACCTTGGAAGCGCCTTGCCTGATTCCCCCTCAGCCGCCGCCGCCGCTGCTCTCTCTCATTCAGCACCGGCCGCCGCTGAGAGCCCTCGGCCACGCGCACGCACACGCCTCCTCCGGAGAGCAACGGAAAAGAAGGCGATACCAGAGGGGCATGCGCGGACATGCCTCCCTCCCTCCCTCTCTCTGGACCTTCAGCTTGACGGGAAAGGAATGGTGCAGGCGCAAGAAGGCCTCTTTTCATTTGAAACAATGTGTGTAGCCTTCCATCGCCTGCAATAACGGCTTTAACGACCGGCCCCAGGGCAGAATGTGCATAGTTGCTGGAATGCCATTCAGAGAAGAGGTGAAAGCACGCTGCTGTGTTCCAAGTTAAGGGTTCAGTAGCAAAAGTCTGGTGGTTTATGTCCTAGAATTAGGAGTAAGTCCCTTTGACTTCATTGAGGTCTGTGTTATAAACATTGTTCCTTAACTCACATGTGTTGGAAAGAACCTTGTAAAATATTGGGTGTGCACATATTTTAAGGGCCTTTTGAGAACTAACACTTCTTACAATTGTTGCAAAAAGTTCTGAGCTACCCTTCTTTTGCTTCAAAGTTCTTTATTTGAAATTTAAATTTTTTTTCCTGAAATTTCCCTCTTAAAATGAGGGTGCGTGTTATACGCCTGTGCGTGTTATACGCCGATAAATACGGTAAATACCGGCACATATTTCCAACATCTGCCAGGGTGACAAACCATTACTTTTATGTGGTATTAAACAATCTATATGCCACTCCACTTATTTGTTCATGATAGAGCATATTATTCCCAAAAATTCTCATTTCCATCTAAGACAATCCATTTCTAACTGCAGTTATTTTGAGCACTACTGTTACCCTTCAGCTTTTGAATGGTTGCTACACACAAACTAGTTAGGAAAAGATACCCAGCTAATTGTGCTAAAGCATATATTTCCACTATCCTGACCACCCAAACTAAGGAAAACCCAGTTAGGGGAACAGTACCTTTGGCTGGGTTGAAGACCCCATTTGTTTGCTTATCACATACATAACAACGCTGAGACTTCCGATAATGTTGCAGAGCACAGCTCTCACAGAAGTAGTGTTTACACCTGAAAAAAATATATACATAAAAGTCAGTTCCAGCATAACTTTAGCCTAGAACCATCACATGCAGGGCTTTTAAAAAGATTTTGATCAAATTATATCTACTTTGTGACAATTTCAGACTGTTACCAGAAATATCATTCGTTCATTCGTTTGTTTGTTTGTTTGTTTGTTGTATTTATATCCCGCCCATCTTCTGGATCAGAACTCTGGGCAGCTAACAGAATACAAAACCACAATAGAGAGAAAAACCTAAAAAACAAAACAAAAAATAAAGATCCAATAAAATAGAGGGGGTCAATATTCATCAGAACAGACAGGGCAGGCGGCAAAAAAAAACACCCTTTATGGACATTTAGAGCTCAAAGCCCTTAGTAGGTTAACACCACCCAATGGTAAGTTGTGCAGAAATGCTTTCAGTGTTTTTAAAGAACCACAGGTTAAATTAGCAGCCCTGCTTAGATCTTTTAACCATGCAATCTCTTGGGATTTAAAAAAAAATTACACAAGCCACAGAGGTTACCCTGATTTGAAATACAGCTAAATCCTAGGCCTCTTACTTGGTCACCACAGGGTTCTTGAAGGAGTTTCTGCAGATGAAACACTTGAAGGGCAGGTCGTCCTCATCACTGCTCACCTCATAGTTCTCATCATCTGCACAAAAGGAAACGTGTTCACTTGTTTGTGCTTGCCCACCCCACGCACAAGGCTACTCCTGATAATAGGCAGTCTCCTACAGCTAGACACTTCTGAAGTCACCCATTGTACAGAATAAAGGATGTCAGGCTTAGTGGGGAAATTGATCGGCCCATTCAGGCCATCTGCTTTCTTCTCCCTCCCACATGCTGCTATTAACAGATGCAGACAAGGAACGGAGTTTCTTTTTCCAGCTCTACCAGAGCACAGAAACAACTTCAAAACCTGCTTGAGCCACCATTTATTTGAATTGTCTGTGCTACTGTATATACTCGAATATAAGCCTAGTGTTTCAGTCCTAATTTTGGGGAGAAAAAAGGGGCCCTCGGCTTATATTCGGGTCAATACTTTTAGCCACTGAGGCAAGTCATCTGTGGCTAAAAGTCATTTTAAACATTGCATGCCGCTTCTCATGACCCCCCCCCCTCTGCATTACAGGGGAGCGGCACACGATGTTTAAAATGACTTTTAGCCACTGACCCAAGCATTTGCATCAATGGCTAAAAGTTATTTTAAACATCACACACCACTCCCCCAGCTCACAAAGGAGGAGGTGCCAGGCCCTGCTGCCTTTCCCACCCTAGACTTATACTCAAGTTAATACGTCTCCCCAGTTTTGGGGGGTTAAATTAGGGGCCTCGACTTATACTCGGGTCGACTTATACTCAAGTATATACGGTATTTGAGATAAATATTCTCAGGGCAGCATACAAAGTAAAAATGTCACGAGATAGTAACACAACTAGAAAACAGTTTTAAAAAAACAGTGGTAAACGGGCAGCCCTGCTTAGATCTCGAGTCGACCATGCAACATTTTGTCACAATTAAAAAAACAAATGCATGCACATAGCTCAGTGTGAAAACAGTTATGTTTCATCATACTTATTACTTAATATTTATTACATCACTATAGCCACAAACAGCCAGGGAAGATGAGAAGCAGAAAAACAATTGAAAGCCACTGATCTTTTCTTGAAAGAGAATGTAATAATTTCACCACCAATTGAAAGACCCCACGAGGCTGAAGGTGACTGCTATTCTCAGTCACCATTTGCCTCATTCCTGGTGGAATGATGGGTATTGCAGGGATTCCTTCGGGTATTCTGCTAAGCTTTAAAGAGAAGCATTGATCACTCCTTGAGTTTGTTTGGAAATGGACTGGTAATCAAATAAGGTATATATTCAATCAACCAAATATATAACCATCCACTGGTGGGAGTTGTATTTTAAACTAGCAGAGGTTTCCAAACAATCTTCAGTAAAAAGCCTACACAAAATACATTACAGTAATCTAAGCTGAAAGTTTAGGGCAGGCTTGTCCAAACTTCGGCCCTCCAGATGTTTTGGACTGCAACTCCCACAGTCCTTTGCCACTGGCAATCTAAGCTTAGAATTCTGGGAGTTGTGGTCCAAAACATCAAGAGGGCCAAAGTTTGGACATGCCTGGTTTTGGAGCTAGGAGACCGTACTTAAGCTCACTCAATGTCCAGGCATGGCTACAACTGGCAACCCTGCTGAAAGGTAGCAGAAGAATATTGGACCTGAAGTAACTCACATCAAACACCAAATCTAGAAGATACTGGGCTCTTAGTGCAAACCCACTATAAGAGCATGGTCAGATTCACTTGATTGGCTAGATAAAACTACCCGCCAATGGTATATCTTGTCTGATCTGGACTGAGCTTCACGTTCCTGCAGCATCCAGGCCATTACCCATTCAGCACTTCCACTGTTTTATCTGACTCAAGCCCTGAAGCAGAGTTGGATGTTATCTACACAATGGCACATTACTCTACCTCCTAGTCAGTGAGTCCGGGGGGGGTGGTGGCAAAATACAGTATTTGGCATGGTATAATATACAACATAGGTATATAATTGAAAAGCTCCACTGTTCATCTGAAAATAAAAATGAACTGCTTGAAGTAACTTTGCCATGACAATTGAACCAAACAGCAGATTTTTTTTATACAACAATGTGAAAAGAACATCAAATCCTTTGATTACAAACTTGCCTCTTGTTTTCTCATAAAAAGTTCCCTTCAATCTTCCAATCCAAAGCAACAGTCCTGCTACACTAGATATGGCTCAAAGGACTGGGCTGGGGGGGGTCTCAAAAGGTAGTAGGAAGCCGTGAAATGGTAAACGCAACTTCCCAAAGGATTAACCAATTTGAGATTTGCTTTAGCAACAAGAAATAATTGCTCCTGGAAGACTGGTCTGCAGCTTTATCTCCTTTGGGTCTGAAACTAATATAGTAGTTCTGACGAGAAAACCAATGAACGTTTTAAAAACTGCCACGACCAAGAACAGGATCAAAATAAACAAGGGCTCCAAAACGCCACTGCATTCTTCCAGATTCAAAGTTGGCCTGTTTTGAGAATGAGTGGAAGATTGCACCTATGCTTTCAAGAAATTCAGAGAAGAACAAAGAGGATCTACCTTCTGGGTGAGTGGACTAACAAACTATAATTAAGTCTGCATCCAACACCATTTCAAAATGCAGTTGGAAGCTGATGAAATGAACAAAATTTGTATCTTCATGGTAGCTTTATAGTCATAATACAGTTTATAAGCATTTAAATAAAATAACTGTCATCACTTAATATCCAAATTTCCAATTAACCTATAGAACTTAATGCAATCTGAAATTACAGCTACTGTGTGTTAATTTCATCCTCCACATTGTTTGCAGAGTTGTGCATAAATCTGATAAGCATATTCTCTAATCCTCTGTAATAGCTATTTAAAGTTGCAGAATAACACCAAAACCACTGCAGGAAGGAGGAAAGGGATTATACCATTAACTCCATAGCGTCCTTCATCCAGCTCCCGCTCAATCTGCCAGCCATGCTTGTAATCTGATCGGTCGTGGAGGAATTTGCAGCTGTCTAGAAGAAGAAAACAGATTCAAGTGTTTCTCAACCATCTCTCTCTGACTACCAACCACCTACATATAGGGAAGCAAAAACCCTTAACCAAATAGTCTCTTGGTGGGAAACAGTACCATACAAATTCCTGGGCAGAGGGGGGTATACAGAATAGCTCTTCACCTCCAAAGCCACAAAATCCTGTTTCTTTGTAGTCTTTACAGATATCAGGCTGGTAATCCCACCGGACAGTAGCTCTGAGATGTTCTGGCGCTCTTATGGGTCCTTTCCTGAAATGAAGAGTACAGGATTAAAACAGTTCCCAGTGTGTTAGAGAAAGGATAAAAACGTAACAAAGGAATTAGAAAAGAGTTAGCTGATACTTGGGGGAAAAATAAAAAGAGGATTTCTGAATTGGTAAGATTTGAAGGAAAGGTGTTTTGATAGACAGGGAAAGATAGCATTATAAAACATGTTAAAATAGCTTTGTTGTTTGTTATTTTGCTTGAGGGGAAAGATCCTACTATACCAGTTGCTCATTTTTATTTTCTGGCATTTTCATATCCATACTTGAAAAACAAAGCTATATTCCATTTCTAGTTTAAACAAGAACGTGTGGGGATATCAAAACATGGGTGTATCAGGCAGATGGATAACAATACTGCATGTCTGTTAAGATCAACTGCACAAAGTAACTGGTGGAGTTCTTAGTGAACCTATGGACCATTTGGAAATAAGATACATATTAGTATTTAAAAGCTATACAGGTGTTACAATAATATTGGTAAGTTCTACTGATGCATAAAATGCGCCACAGCTACCTTACAATCTTTATTTTTTGTGGGACAAGGTCAACAGGGCTGTCTTACCTTACCATGCCTGAGGAGGCATTCCCCATGGATGTATCTTTTGGCTTCACATACTTCTGGTAATTATTGATCCCACGGTAAATTTTATCATCTTCCTTTCCTCTGAGTTCCTGAGCAAATGAAGGGAAGAGTATTGAAAAGCTGGTTGATACCAGATTTGCTTCCATTTCATGTGCTGATTCTTAAGCATGCATCACAGGAGTGAGAGAAAATACAGCATAGATTATAGGGCAAAATAGATGTGGAAGAATAAGGATGCACAACAATAAAGTTAAAAATAAAGTCATGCTGTATGTGATGAGTTCAAAGAAACTTCTGAAAGAGGTCAGATGTGATATCTGCAACTATAAGGATAAATCTAGCAGCACACAGACTGAGATAATGAAATTCAAAATATAATGCAGGTTAGTAAGAGAACCCTCCCATTGGTTTCAAAAAAACTGTAAGAAAACTTGCAGATCAGAAAAACAAACAGGATGCTTGATATTCACCTTTTGGATTTCCTGACTGCGTTCAAAGATGGCTTGGGCATCTTTCTCTTTTTCTGTATCCAGTTCATATACAGCTGTTGCTCCCATATCCTCTGGACCTACAGGTTTCTGAAATATGAGAACTGTTTTGGTAGAGCAGAAAGGAAAATAAAAAAAGGCTAAGCTAGTTTTGAAAATTACCAGTTATTACAGTAATTCACCAGAACTGCTGTGTTGTTTCTAATGCATGCAGGAGCTGAAATCAAGCTCTCAGACTTATCTTTCTTTTCTCCTTAGAAACCCAACCAAAAATAACTGCAAATCATTATCTGGAGAGAGCAGAGCAAGATGGGCATGGAACAGAGCTGTCTGTTACCCCATGAGCTACTAATGAGATAACCTGTATGAGCATGTGCATACCAACATTTCAGTTACTACGCAAAACTTAAAATTTGGCCAGCCAAGCTTATGAATCATCCTATTTTCTTGTGTGAAATAAGCCATTTAGCTTATTATTGGAAACAACTTCAGTCAATCTACTGGAAACAATCTAAATCTCTGTCTTTCTTGTAAAACATTCATACCGCAGATCGTGTAGACTTATAGGAAACTCCAATTCCTTCAGGTTTACTCTCATCATCACTGCTGCTTGACCCATATGAGGTATTGTCCTTCACAGGCTTTTTGGTCTGGAAGATGCAAAGGGAGAGTGAATTTTAGACTGAGAAATGTTCCACTGATACATCTTCATGTGTACAGCTATTTGGAAGCCGCCCAGAGTTCCGTCTCGGAATATGGGTGGGGTAAAAATTCAATAAATAAATAAATACATGGACACAGATAAATATCGATTACCTTCTGAATCATGGGGTTGGGGATGTCCTTGCGTCTCTCCTTCCTAACCACCGCACTGCCTTCATCGCTACTGCTCCCTGTTGAGCAGAGAGAGAATCAATCATTAACCAATCATCCCATTCACTTCTAAAAACATAAGAACATAAGAAGAGCCATGCTGGATTAGACCAACAGCCCATCTAGTCCAGCTTCCTGTATCTCACAGTGGCCCCACCAGATGTGTTTGGGAGTGCATGAGACTAGATATCTGTCTCCCGATACCACTCCCCTGCATCTGGCCCTTGAAGTACCCCGGTTTTAAGCCTGGAGATTACACATCTCCATCATGGTTTGTAACCTGTGATGGACTTTTCCTCCAGGAATCTGTCCGATCCCCTTTTGAAGGCATCCAGGCCAGATGCCATCACCACATCCTGTGGCAGGGAGTTCCACAGACTAACAACGTGCTGGGTGAAAAATTCTTTTGTCTGTTCTTACTCTCCCAGCCCTCAATTTGAGTGGATGTCCCCTCTATCCACTTTACTCATGCCCTGCATTATTTTGTACGTGTCAATCATATCCCCCCTCAGGCGCCTTTTTTTCCAGACTAAAGAAATAACCAATCAACCCATTCACCTCTGTTGTGTCTATGCCCTCAGGCCACAGACTTCAAATCTCATTTAAAATAGACCCGGTGACCTAAATCCATCTGCTAGTCTCAAGGTAGTCAGTCCACCTACTGCATCGACTGCCAAAGGAGGCTTAAGGCTTAGGTAAGTAAACCTTGCTGGTTCAGTGAGACACCACTAGGTGGGACGACCAGCTGGATTCCAGCCAAGCAACGAAGAAAAGTGAGTAGATTTGTTCAGGAAGCCGCGCGTCGCTTTCGCAGCGTTCACTCCCAGCGAGTTCAAGAACGCGATTTGCCCCATCAAATTGCCCTTCTGCGGCAAAAAGGCATCCAGACTACCGTCTACATCAGGCATGCCCAAAACTTCGGCCCTCCAGATGTTTGGGACCACAACTCCCAGAATTCCAAGCCTGTATTCCCAATGGCAAAGAACTGTGGGAGTTGCGGTCCAAAACATCTGGAGGGCCGAAGTTTGGACATGCCTGGTCGACATCGAGGCAGGTGGGCACTAGAACCACAGAGCGCCCTGCAGCCCCTCCGGGTCTCTTAACGGGCAGGGCAGGGCAGGGCAGGGCAGGGCAGGGCAGGGCAGGGGGCTGGGGCTGGGGCTGCGGACATTGGCTGAGCCGCCCCAGGCCAGCTCAGGTCGCCCCAGGCCCCAGGGATGAGCCCAACTTCTCACCGGCCTCCCGGTCGCTGCCTGGCCTCTTGCGCTGGCCCCTCCCCGGCACAGGACGACGACGCTTCTTGAAGACGAAGCTGCACACAGGCTCGCCCTCCGCCATTGTGGTTCGGCGTCCCGGCGGAAACGGAAGGAAGGGGGCGCTGACAACACAAATACACATGCGGCGCTCTAGCCCCTTCCGTCTCTATCGTAGAAGGCTTTCATTCAATCGCGTTCGACCGGCGGAGCCGCTCGGAGTTCAGTCCGGTGTATCTGTTATACCCTCTCCAAATTAGCTACTTCTTTCCCCAGTTCAACAAACAAAAACTCAGGAGTTACTGTTTTTTTTTTTTCACTCGGATCTCCTAAATGCAGTCAGTGGGGGGGAAATGAAACCTGAGCTCAGCGTCGGATTGCTTGGAAGCCCAGGTAGTCCCAACACTCCTAATTTCTACTAAATACCATTTAAGGCTTGACATCAGCGGGGCGGGGGAAGGAAATGGGTTCATAGGCAAACCACCTTCCCCCCCCCTCAAGTTTTTCCATGGAGTATAACTTGAAGTTTACGGTCCACTGTTTTGTTTTTCCAAGTCCACAAAAACAGGCAAATTGAGAAAAGTGGCAGTAAAAACAAGCGCATGCATGCAGAGCCTCCCTCCCTAGTGTCTTATCAGACACCACAACTTGGCAGTTCTTGAAATGACTCTTGCTTTATATAGCAGATAAGGGAGAGTGAAAAAATAGCACAGTGTTAAAACCTGCTTCACCGATAGTATTTTGTGGTCCTAAGAGGCATTCTAGGCACAGCTTCCTTGCCCTGGTTTTTTGTGCCCTCCTCACTACTTGGCAACATGGCACTGAACCATCCAGTGACTCGCAAACAGGTATTTCACTCATTTGTACAGAATTTGTCCATAGAGGATTCTCCCAGAGAAGGGGTTGCCAATATCCTAGACTTCAAAGCCAAAGTCTGAGACCAAGCAGCTTCAGCAGGATCTTGGATTATCAAAGGGAAGCCCTTCTGACACCACATATTCCATTTCCTTGTACCACTTGCTGTAAGACTAAACTAACTGCTTTCTATTTCCAGGGTCATCCCAATGTAAGCTAAAGTGGGGCAACTGATTTGCAGTCTCATGAAAGGACAAGATTTTTTTAAAAAATGCTGTTGCATTTTTCCTCACAGAGAAACAGGTTTGTGGCATTTCTGCCTTAAATGCAAAAATGATATAGCTGGTGTTGTATACCATGCACTTTCAGTAGGGAACGGGGTATGCTGTTTCCTCAGGCAGCAAAATGTGTTGGGCTGGCCCTGATCTGACATCTAAAGAATCCAGAGACTGACCATGTACCTCTTAGGAGTCCCAACCTAATTGCCATGCGCACCAGGAAAAAAGGAATGGAATGCAAAATCAAATCTTACTGTGATAGCAACATATTGGATCTTGAAGGGCTATACAGTATTCAAGTTACAATGTTCTTTAAAGAAGAGGAGGCAAAGATGAATTAGATGGTAAAGAAATTAGAGATCTCTTTGATTGACAAGGAGCCACATCAATAATGCAAGCTGTGAATTCTTGTCTTTAAAACTTGTACATAACTATTCTAGAGTAGTCTGATTTTGGATGGTGCATATATTTTAAATCCTACTTCCCGTTTAAATTAGTAATGGCTATTTTTGCAAAGAGTTGCCTTGAAAATGACTCTCTCTCTCTCTCTCTCTCTCTCTCTCTCTCTCTCTCTCTCTCTCTCTCTCTCTGTTTTCTGTTGGCTACACACAATAGAAGTCAGCAAGAATCAGCACAGTTTCCCCCACATCTGAATACTTTGCTTTGACTCCTTGGATTTCTACTTGTGTGTGTGTGTGTGTGTGTGTGTGCGCGCGCGCGTGAAACAAATGCACTCACATCTGCTTAAGTGGTATGAGCACTTGTGCCGAAAGATGCAATTTCAGATCATTATATGGAGAAATTCATAGTCCAGCTGCAGAAGTATTAGGGCAGGGTGCTAGGCCATTTCTGATGGCAAACTGGCTGTTATTTGAATCCTTCTCTCCCCAAACAAGGTGCATAGGTCTGCTTGGTTTCCATCTCCCTTCCCTTCCTGTTCTGTTCTCTGCGCCTCGTGGCGCGGTGGTTAAATGCCTGTACTGCAGGTAAAACTGCTCACGACCTGGGTTCAATCCCCGGTAGCAGGCTCAAGGTTCACTCAGCCTTCCATCCTTCCGAGGTCGGTAAAATGAGTACCCAGCTTGCTGGGGGGGGGCAATGTGTAGCCTGCACACTGTAATTAAAATTGTAAACCGCCCAGAGACTACTTGTAGTGGTATATGGGGCGGTATATAAGCAGAACACTTTGTTCTGATCTGGGTTTTTTTCTTTCATTATTTTAGGGCACTAGGGCACTTAGGAGACCCAAGGGGAAGGGGAGAGTGAGGTGTCAGCCGAGAATCAAGATCCAAAAAGAGAATTCATGGTGAACAACGGTATTCAGAAGGATTTTTTTTTACATCAATTGGTTAAAGTCATGCTTATCACTTTGTGTGTGAGGAAAGCTTCCATATTACACCTTTCTGACCAAACAACGAAAACCAAAAAAGACAGTGCCAATGACTGCTGCGTACAAGAATCAGAACAAGGCAATATTAATTATTCATTTCAGAAGACTCTGATGACAGAAGAAGTTTAACCTGTAAAACTAATGTTAGCCTAAAACACACAAGCCCACAATTGAGGAGGACTGTGTGCAAGCCACATGATACTGTAACAACACTGATGAGCGAAACAGGAATCTCTCAGGCAATCTGAAGTCCTTTGATGAGGAGACTGTTGCAAGTAAATCCTATTCTTTTGAATAAATTCTGTCTGTAGTATGCGAATACTTGTAATGATTTCTATACCATTTTTAGGTCAGAAATACTCTAGAATCCTATCCAGCTAGACACTAATTTGCTCATGTTTTGAGTACTATTTTTAAAAATAAAGATAACTTTTAACTACTATCCTACTTTTGACCTTGCAGCACATGTTTTCTGTAATAGGATACCCTTGATCAGCTAATGTGTGCGTGCATGTGAACCACACTGATTGTGTGACCAGTCACACAGTTGATTAGGCCTACCAGGGAAGGAGAGATGCTTATACAATTGCCCCGCCCAAGGTTTAGGCAACAGGATATTGGCCAGTGTCTATATAACAGATATGCACTTTTCTTCTCTGTGCATTCTACTGGGGGATAATTGTGGCGAAAAGGGTTAAAATAAGTATGAATATTTATGACTCTGTTTTGAATAGCCAATCACCAAGCAGGTGGGAGTGGCTAAGAATGTTATATATGGGAACCTAATGACGGGAAGTTCAGTTCAGTTTGAGTTCAGTTCAGTTCAGTTCGGGTTAGAACTGAGAGGAGTTAGTTAAGAGAGCTGAGAGGAGTTCAGTTAAGAGAGCTGAGTCAGATTGTCAGTTGGTCAGGTGGGAGATCCTGCCACTGAAAAGGGTCTGGTTTAGAAAGGAAACACATTATTATAAGATTTCATATATGCAGTACCATAACATCGGCTAAAGCTATCATAATACTGAACATCACCAATAAATGTTTCATGTTTGTTTTAAAACTATATTACCTGGTGTGACTCTCTTGCTCAAATACATAAAAGTGTCCAGTGAATCTGGTGGTGGCAGCGAGTGAAAACCCAGTGTGTGAAAGGGGCACGTCACAATAATGACCTCTATGCTTGTTGAGTTGGATGTGGAAGTAGAAACTCTTGATGGGCTCTGCCTTCTTTCGATTTAAGTCTTCCAGGGGAAATTAGAGTGCAGAGCCATTCAGCAGAGGACAGCTCTGTCAAAGTACTAGGGAACATGATCACCCTAAAAGGTCCTGCAGAACAGAAGAGGACTCTTGTCCCTTCCCTATGGTATAGAATAATTTAGCTGAGAATGAAGCAATGCAGGGAGTACGGCCAGCAGCCAGCAGTTCCTAAGAATGGCTAGAGTGTGATAAGTGTACTAAGTACACCCAGCTTCACATCAATCAACTTGTACCCTCCTCCTTCATGAATGACCCCACATTTTTTCGGCCACCTCTGTTGCAAAGAAAGGTCTGACAAACTGAGGCATATTCATCTACTGCTTCATTTCTTTTTAATCAGCTCTTGTTGCTTATTCAATGGTCCGAAACAAAATCAAACCACACACAACTATTGCATCCAGACTGTATGCTATCTACCATAAAATGGGCCATCTGCCTAGTTCAATTAACTTAGATTTTTCCAGCCTCAAATCAAAAGTTGCTCAGGATGTTTATAAAGATTTGCATACACGTGTCCAAAACATTTCTGAACGCTTTATCTTCCATCCATCTGATATTGACCTGTGCAGCTACCATTAATTAACCTGCAATGAACTGCACTATTACATCATAGTATACTGCAGATGACAGTGTAAAATACATGCTTAGCAATCTAGTCCCATTCTAATGGGTGCAGAAGGAATTCCATAGCGATTGAACAAGGTTGTACAATAAGTGACGTTGAAATTGACATGCAGCATCTATAATAGTTCCTTGCACTAGTTTCTCTGCCAAAAAAAGTGGTCAGACCCCTGTTTAGAGAGCACACATTTTAGGGTGCATGTCTGGAACAGGGGTGTTCCTGCATGTACATGCAAGGGACTGCTGCATATTCTATTTGGCTTTGAAAAGCAGGAGATAAAATGTGGAGGTAACCAAATCACATGTTATGGTAAATGTGTTTCTTCTTTCAGAACTACAGTGCCTAAGACATCAGATAAGCAAACCCATCTGTGCTCTCTCCTAGCTGACAAATTACAAAAATAACAATTTGCCAAATGTGGGCTGAGAAAAGGTCCTTTTAGAATAAATAGTGTTTCCCTCTTAAAGAAGTTTATCATGACATGTTAACTGTCTCTTCTGGCATGGCCTTGAATCTGGGTAGGGGTGTGTGGAATTGCCCCACTGACATTTTATATCAAATCACTGAGAATCAGTTCCCTAAACTCAACCTCACACTCCAAGCTGGGCACTGCAATTACCAATCCCCTCATCCAGAGCATAATGAGGCAATTAATCTTTGAAGCTTCCTCAGCCTGGGTGCCCCATCTATATACATGCCAGTCTAAATGGGCTACAAGAGGAGGTTTAGATGGCTGGAATGGTTCATAAGAATACCTGGAGAGGATCCTGGGTTCAAGTTTTAGTGTCTTGGATTAGTCCACATTACAATCGCACACTACAGAGGGTGAGAAGGATGTCTGTTGGGAGCTGAAACCAATCCAGTGTCTGGGTGTAGAGCACTTGACTGCATTTTTACTTGTGTTTTTACTGTATGGACTTAAATGTGATTGTGGTCTGAACGGTTTTTAAAAATATCGTAAGGAAGGGTTTATTGTGTGGCGTTTAACTTCGTTGCTTTTTTTTAAGTGCTGAAAGCCGCCTTGGATAAAAAATTTTAAATAAATAAATAAGGACCTAAATGCCATTGTTCGTCTTAAATGGAAAGAATGGCCACTTGCTCCCCTTTATACGACCCCTGGCAAAACAAGGACGTCGGGCGCGTCCCTCCAGGTTCCCGTTCCCTCGGGGGGGGGGGTCCTTCTCGTTTGCATTTTGGGGTGGGGTGGGGTGGGGAATAGAGAAGATAGGAAGGGAAGGGGGGGCTTGCTTGACGTGGGGGTGGGGGTGGTGGGGGGTGGGGAGCCGGCGAGCGAGGGGGGCTGCCGAGGGGGGCTGCGCGCGCACGCACACAAAGGCGGCGGCGGCGGCGGCGGCGGCGAAGGAAGAGAAGGGAGGGAGCCCCGCGCCGCGCTTTGTGTGCCGAGGAAGGGGTGGAGGAGGGGGTGGTGCTGGTGGGGAGGCGAGGCGAGGCGGGCCCCACAGCCCCCGGCTTGGGCTCTGCGCCGGCGTCCGTCTCTCACCTCGCCCCAGGCGCTCTGGAGGAGGAGGAGGAGGAGGAGGAAGAGGAGGAAGGAAGACGCTGGAAGCGGAGGGCCATCGGCGGGGGGCTCATTCGAGGGGCTTCGGCTGCTGCTGCTGCGCCAAGAAGCGGGGCCCTCGCGGGGTGAGTGACCTCCTTCTCCTCCTCCTCCTCCCCATCCCCACCACCCAACTCGCCGGAGGGAGCGCGCCCCACTCGCGGCGGGGAGAGGTGCTCCGCCAAGGCAAGGCGCGAGGCTGCAGGGCGGGGCAGGGTGTGTGTGTGTGTGTGTGTGTGTGTGTGTGTGTGTGTGTGTGTGTGTGTGTGTGTGTGTGTGTGTGTGTGTGTGTGTGTGTGTGTGTGTGTGTGTGTGTGTGTGTGCAGCGCAAGGGAGGGGAGAGGCCCGGGGCCGGCAGGCGTGGGGGGGGGGGCGCGCGCACCCCTGTCTCGCCGCCGTGCCCAGGTGGACTCCCTCCCTCCTTCCCTTTGGGCGTTCGCCTTGCAGGGGGGTGGGGTGGGGTGGGAGGAGGGCCGTCCGGCCAACTTGGGCGCCCTGTGTGTGTGTGTGTGTGTGTGTGTGTGTGTATCTGTGCGTGCTTGGAGGGCCGGGTGCCGCGGGATGTGCCCACAGCGCGCGGCCACGGTGGAAAGGAAGAGCCAGGTGGGAGCAGGTGGGGCACCGCCGCTCTCTCTTTCTCTCTCTCTTGCGCACCACCAGGCGAGGAGATGGAGGCAGCCTCGCCGCCGCGCTTGCCTTGCCTTGCCTTGCCTTGCTTTGCCTTGGATGCCGCCTGGGCGCTGCGCCTGCCCAGCTCCAACCAGACGCGCACCAGAACGGGTGTCGGAGAAGGAGCAAGAAGATCGGAAGGCGAGAAGGACGGAGGAGATCCGAAGGGAATCCCCCACCACCACCTTCCGAGGCCCTTTGGGGTGGATTTTTTAAAAATGTATTTTATTTTAATTTTTGCCTCCTGATGCTCCTTTCTGCTTTCACACTGGGGACGGATCGTGCCACCCACCCCACCCTATCCCTTATTCCTCTACAGAGGCCAACAGCTGTTCCCTCAGGTGGGTGCTGGCCCTGGGCTGAGATTCTCCACCTCAGCTGGGGGCAGCAGGCCAGTCTAAAGAGGCTGCAGGACCCTCTGTGTGCCACACGGGCAGCCCCCCAGAAGGATGGCTGGGCATCAGGAGGAATTGCCATTTTTTTCTGCCCTGGCTCCTCTCTCTTCCTTGAGGCAATTGCCTAACTGTGCCAAATGGTAGGGACAGTCGGCTGTGAATGAAAGGGTTCTACAGTAAGTGTTTTTCTCTTGGTTAAAAGCTCAATCCCAACCATGTGCCATCAAGGTCAGTTCTGAGTTATGGAGACCCTTTTCTGGGCTTCCTAGGTAGGGAGTTCTCATTCATGGCTAACCATTACCTTCTTTTGGGGTCATCCAGGGAACTATGCAGTTTGCCCAAGGCCACACTCCCAACCTCTGGCTTTCCAGCCTCACTGAGGTATGAGTGATGGTTAATTTTGAGGAATGCACTGGAGGTTCACATTTCCCTGGAAGGTTCAGCTGCCTCTGATGTAGAATGTCCTTCCCATTCAGGAGAAAGGTGTGGGTTTGCCTGTAATTACCCTGAGATGGGAGAAAAGGAGCGTGGTGGCTCAGCGGGCTAGAGCACTGAAAACTGTTGGCTACAAAGTCGGCAGCTCAACGGTCCAAATCCTGGGTGCCACGCAGCGGAGTGAGCTCCCGCTGTTAACCCTAGCTCCTGCCAACCTAGCAGTTTGAAAGCATGTGAAATGCAAGTAGATAAATAGGCACCACCATAAAAAGCAGGAAGGTAAAACAGTGTTTCCTTACAGCCATGCAGGCCACATGGCCACGGACCTGCACAACACTGGCTCTTCAGCTTGAATACAGAGATGAACACTGCCCCTGGACTCGGACACAACTAGCACACATGTGCGTTGGGGGGGATGTGCCGGGTGTGTATGTGATCGTGATATATGTTATTTTATCCTTTTGGTCCAGTAATAGAGCCTGGCTCTGAAATTGAGTTAATCAACACTGTCTCACCTTTACCCTGTTTTAAAGGCATACATGTATAAGGCAAAGCATGGTGTACAAGTAAGACAGTTTAGAGAAAGTATTGCTCTTTTGTTGCTTCTTTGAGATTAAAAACAAGCCTCAGAAGATTTTAAATGGGGTTGAAATCCTAACCCCAATGTTGGTTTAAGCTTGTTTCTTAGGCAAAGCTGATAAGGGAGTAAAAGTGAGCCTTGTTTACCCCGCCCTCAGGTTGCCTTTGGGGGGCTATGGGCTCATGTAGCTGAAGGTTCTTCTAGACTTAATGTTTCTTGGGGCCTTTTCACACGACCCCTAAACTCCGCGGCAAATGGCTCCCAGCTCCGGAGCTTAAAATTATTTCTCCACCAGCTCCGGAGTTTACAGATAATTAAGTGCGACCACGCCCACCTAAGCGCGTCCCAGCGCACTTTTCATGTACCTGCTCTCGGAGGGTGAAAATTCCTGATGCGGATATAACAGTAGTGACTGCCGGGCTCTCCTTGCTTCTGTTGTTCTTTTTTTGCCCCCTGCCCCTTTAAGAGATCTGAATGCAGTGCCGGGAGCAAAGTGAGATGGCAGAATGGAGGTGAGCGGCATTCTTTTCTTCCTTTTCTTTCACCCTCCCCTCACGCAGCCAGCAGCCAGGAGTGCGGAGGGGGTGGGAACGCAGGAACTGTGACAAACCCCTAAGATCTCTGGTCCGAATTTAAGTGGCCAGCGGATCTTAGGGGTCGTGTGAAAAGGCCTTTAGAGTTAGATTTATGAGAATAAATGGAACAAATTAAGGCACGATTAAATGCTAGTGATTTCAGTGGGTCAGCTCTAAACATGACTGACTTTGGGTAACACTCATAGGCTTTTTCATGCTTTTTCTAACAAGAGAAATAACTTTCAAACCACGGAATGTGTGCCAATGTTCAACCCATGGTATTTATAATATCAAAGCAGAGAAGTTGGATGAGAGTAGTTTTGTGGCTACCTAGGTTCTGGCCATTGCCCCATCAATTTATTTCCCTCTAGCTCCATAGTAAATAAGGAGACAAACAGGAATATGGTATTTAGGAAATATTTTTTCCATATTCAATAGATAAGTTGATGCACTGCGAAAAGCACCACTTTACAAGTAGAAAGCCCTCTGAACAAGAGCAGCTGGTCGCCACCACGGATGCTCGTGCAGCAGAAGCCAGAGGAGGCAAGAATAGGTGGAGGCAAACATAGGCTGAGCCAGGAGTATCAATAGGCAAAATTAACTGTTGGCACTTGGCAGTGGCAAAGAAGCAAACGAGGTAAGCAATTTCACGGAAGGGCAAAGCAAGGCAAAAAGACTAGTAACTTGGCCAAGGGTACAAGCACACTTTGCAAAGTTCAAAGCAGAAGTGGTGTGTTGTCCCTTCAGTGCATAACGTGAAGACTTATTCTAACATAAAACAACAATTAGCATAATTTTAACGTGTAGATCTGCCAGGCACTTGCATATAAACTTGATACAAAATGAGAATCTTGGGAAGAGGAAAGCACCTATTTTTCTTCAGTCACAGATGTTTGAAACCAGCTCGAGTTTCCTGATGCCTGTAATCGGATGAAACTAAACTGACTTTCTCTTTCCACAAAGAGTGCATATATTATAGTTTTTCTGTCTATGCAGTTGTGGTCTCATTTACGAAAAAGGTTACATTAACCAAACCGTCAAAATCATTTGTGTCTGATAATTTTTTAAGATTTCATCAGAAATTTGATCAGATTCCATGAAGTTAGAATTATCATCAAAACAGCAGTTATGTTATTTTATATGTGTTTTTGTACTTTACTGCATATTTTCTATGCTCCTTATTTTGATATAAATAATATAGTCTGATCACCCCCAATATAATACTGAAATAATTGTGTACTAAATGAAGTTAAAATTCATTCTTCCATACCTTATCACAGCAGAAATTATGTACATGGATTTAAATTTGTCTATGGAAGAAACCGTATTTTTCTGTACAGTATATAGAATGCAGCATTTTGAGTATCTTCTACTGAAATTCTGGACAATATTTATCAACAGGATCTATACAGGGAAACGATGAGCAGTGGGGAGTTGGGTTGGATCCTTGGCTTGTTCTTTGTGTTCAGTATTTGTCTGGATGCCCTGTAAACCCTGTAGTTACTGCAGCCTCCTCACTTCCTGACCATCAAGGCTGCTCATTGAGAAACCAAGTGGGACGGAGATGAGAGATGGCCAAACCTCTCCGCTCAAAAACACACAATCATCCCAAGCCCTACCACAAGTCTACAGCTCAGTTCCCCTTCCATAAATCTGCCATGGGCGAGGGGAGGGGAGGGGAGGAAGCTGGATTGCAGGGGTTGGGTGGGGGGGATATAGAATGACTCTAGGCATTATTCTCCTTACTCATGTTGCACTGATGGCAGCCCTCTAAGCATCTGTTTAGCAGGCTGGGTAGAGTAGGATTTGCATGGGGAGGAAAGGGTGTGGGAAAGGTCACTCATGCCTGCTTCCTTCCCAGCACAGACATGTTCTTCCCCCGCAGCCATCTCTGAGGGGCTGAAGGAGCCTCAGAAGAAGAGACATGACTGCTCGAAGGGAGAGGAGATAAAATGAGTGTGAGAGGGACACGGAAAGTGCAAGAGGAAGAGGGAAAGGAAGAGACTGAAGGAGAAGGGGGAGTTTAGCTGTGTAGTTGCTGACAAACAGTCCCTAAAAGGCACTGGGGAGGTATCCACTCTGTTTTCCTTCATCGATTTTAACTGGAGGAGGAGGAGGAGGAGGAGGAGGAGGAGGAGGAGGAGGGAGGAGGAGGGTTGGCTTGGAAAATGATTTTCACAAACATCCATTAATGGAGCCAATATGATGTGTATGGCAAAATCCTTGACTAGGAACACTTTGGGCCTGATCCGTAAATAACAGTGCCTGCCTACACCACTGCTCATGTTAATTAGGGGTGAAAAAACTATCTATTCCCACTCAAGAAGATGGTGTGAAATTCCAGTATTTATCTAAGAAATACCAACTTAATCCTGGGAGTGGAAGAGGTGTCCTTAATGAGCCACAGGCCTGCCCCACCAGGAATGTTATGGTGTAGGTTAAAGAGGGAGGGAGTCAGACTGGTGGAAACCCCGAGACCTGCTCCTCCATTAACTGATCTGTTATTTCCTCAGCACAGAGCCAGCTAAGAATGACTCTTCCCTGTGAGAGATAGCTGGGAGAAGCAGACAGGCAAGCAGGAAAATACATTGTGTTCCCATTTCATTTGGATTTGTGTGGGGTGTGTGTGATGATTCTGTTTAAAATCTGTGGCTATTAATGGATATGTTATATCTTATGAGATCTTAAGAGCTGCCTAGATGCCCTAAGCACATCCGATCTCGCTTGATTTCAGAAGCTAAGCAGGGTCAGCCCTGGTTAGTACTTGGATGGGCGACCACCAGGGAATACCAGGTGCTGTAGGTGCCTGGAATAGGAACTGGCAAACCACTCCAGTATTCCTGCCAAGAAAACTCCATGGACATGGAGTCATGAAGAGTCGGTCACGACTGTAACGACTAGAGAAGATATATCTTATGAGTGTTGTGAGCCACTCTGGGGACTCTAGGCGGAAAACAAGATCCAAATACAAACAAATGAATTCCATTTCCATCCGTATCACAAGGATTACCCATTCCAAATGTCAAGAAAACAAGTCCTGGCAAGCCCTTGTTTGGATACTACAGTTCAGAAAGACTCCAGTTACAAATTTCTTAAAAGGATTTTTCCACAAATGCTTAAAGAATTGGGTATAGACTAGAGATGCCTATATGAAAGGAACAGGTTGACAGTTTACAGGTACTTAACTAACCACTGTCTGGATTAGCTATGAATCAGATGCAATGGCTCTGATTCTGGTTTAATAAGAAGATACTCTCATCGTCAGGCATACTGTAGATTTATAAAAATGGCTTCAGATATCTTGGTAATGATAATTTTTATTCCCATTTTACTCCACTAAGGAATGCCCAGGAGACATTGATTAGGAGACTGTCCAAATGACAGGTTCACTAGGTGCGGCAATAGAGGATACTCTTCTTATGGCTAGTGGCACCATGCACCTTGATTTTATGGTGCAGCTGCTCAGATCATGTGACCATATCACATTGAATGAATTGAGACTGGCATCTGGTAGGAAATCTAAACTTTTAGCCCTACAGTAGTGAGCTTTAACTCTTGATGCCTTCTCAATGTTTCTTTGCAAATTTTGGGGCCTTTATTTAATAGTCATGAACACACACACACACACACACACACACCTGCTTTATCAATAGCTGTTACTGTGTTAGGGGTTGAGTGAACACGTCAGCCACAAGAAGACAGATACTGGGGACAAAACAACAGAAGCATTGGTCATTTTATGTTTGTGAACTGCCCTAAGTACATCCGATATCGCCCGATTTCGGAAAGTAAGCAGGGTCGGCCCTGGTTAGTACTTGGATGGGAGACCACCAGGGAATGCCAGGTGCTGTAGGCACCTGGAGTAGGAACTGGCAAACCACTCCAGTATTCCTGCCAAGAAAACTCCATGGACGTGGAGTCACGAAGGGTCGGTCACGACTGTAACGACATCACACACACACACACACACACACACACACACACACACACACACACCTCCTAGGTGTTCAGGGGGGATATAACTCCACCCAGCACATTCTGAATCCTTATCCCTTCCGCTGCCTTTTGACTGCCACAGCCAGATTGTTAACTGGTGCTGGTCATAGGACCCCTGTAGCTCAGGATGGCCCTAATTTTGCTGCCTCTGGAATGTGTTCAGAAAACTCAACAAGTCCAAAATGTGGCAGCCAGATTGCTAACTGAGGCTGGTCACAGGGGTCACATAACTCCCCTATTGTAGCACCTCTGTCGGTTGCTGATCCAACCAATAAAAACCCTGAATAGCTTAGGTGCAAGCTATCCCGAGGACCACATCTCCCTTTATGAGCCCACTTGGTGGGAACACAGTAGAGGACTTTCTCTGTTGCTGCCCCAAAACATTGGAACCCCTTTCTATGGGGCTCAGGCTGGAGCCATCTTTTCTGTCCTTCTGCCGGCAGGCAAAAACCTTTCTCTTTATGCAAGCTAGTTTCCACTAATGACTGGCTGCCTGAGTATGATTCTTAAATGGGTGGTTGTGCCTTACAGCTTTGTTTTGATGTTGCTTCTGTGTACCGTCTTTCACAGTGATATTAGTTTTATCCTTTTTAGTATTTGTATACGTTTTGTTTTTAGTTTTAAATATTGTGTTTTAATAATGTAAGCTGCCTTGAGTCCTTCCTAAGAAGAAAGGAGGGGTAAAAATATTAGATCTAAAATACATAAACTCTGTTGTTGTCAGTCTTCAATTCATTTTTCAAGTTTCAGTGAAAAGTGTCCAGTTCAGTTCAGATGTATAATAGTGATTTTTGTTTGCTGGTGTGCCCATTTTGACATTATAAAATAAATAAAATACAGGATATAAATGAATAGATTGTTGCTAACACTTCATTAATTGCTCCAATTTTTGCCGTATAATCAATTACTCCAACATTTTCTGTGTCAAATATGACAGCACTGATATTTATGTGAGAATACACTGTGAGGGTCTACTGCTTTATTTGTGTGTACATGTCTGGAACTTGGAATAATGTAGAACTGCTATGGGTGGAGAGACTGAAACCTATTGGGCACAAGCATTTGCTTAGGGAGGAAAAAAATTGCTCTACTGGGATCTGAAGGCCAGGAACAGAACCTCATGACCACGAAGGGAAGAAAATGAGACTAAATTGTAAATCATGCTAGCAGGTATTTATAGACCTTTATTTCCCTACCTCTGTATATTGATTGCCCAGTTACTGTAATGTTAATGCCATTAATCCATTCCATACTTTAAAAAAAAAGGCATATTGTTAATGCTTGATACAGTTTGGTATATAAGAATAATAATAAAGAGTTAAAAATATCAGGGTGTTAATATATTTAGTAGAGCCAAATAAAAAGGTATAGAAAAGTCAGCCATCATACGGGACTAATTTTCCCACTGGATGATGCGTTAAAACAAAAATAATTGGTTTGAGTGTATAATAGAACAGATTTTTTTTTATCGTATATAGAAAATGTAATTTTAGATTTAAAACCATCTTTAAATTCTGCCTTAGATTGCATGGATGGGATGGGATAATATTATACATATTGGAGGAGACTCATTTTAGATTAAATTGAACCTTAGATCCTTGAGAGATGAGGAAGACTATCTCTGTGCTTGGATTGACGGATGGAGAGATGGACAGATACACAGACAGACAGGCAGACATGAGAAGGAGGAGATTCTTACATCCTTCATTCTAAACATGAATCAGTCTTCTGAAATAGTGTTATCGGTGTGATAATCACACTGTCCATGTATTTTGTAAAGTACAGAAATTGACTCACTCTTAGTGTTGAAGAAAGTGTTAATTGTGATGGCAGTGTTCAACATATCTTATTAGTTGGGTAGTTTTTGTTGTTGTGGATCTTGGTTTGGTTGTCAAATAGCAAGAGGGTTTTTTTTTTTGTCTCTTTTTTCTTCAGCCCATCTGGTGTCTAACCTGAGATAGTTGACCCTGTCAGAACTGGCTGTGTAAAACCTGAGCCTATAGTAGTACAGAGCGCAGGAAATAACAAGCCAACCACAGAGGGGAGCGGAAATGAATCAGAGACATTTCTCAAGCAGCCTGAATGTCTTGCAGAACAGGAGACAGCACTAGATTGGGGGGGGGGGCTAAGCAGAGAAAGGAGGGATTGATATACATAACCTTTTCCTGAAGGCTGAAGTATCTTAGCAGGTATGAGGGTACACCTGTCTATCCATACCTGGGATGTGCAAGTGAAAGTCAAATAGTAATAAAGTTGTTATCCAGAGTGAGAGTAAGTGGGATCAAAGGGGGTGCCTATGTGGGTGAGAATGGTCTGCATTTTTAAAATGAACTAATCTACTTAAGGACTTCCCAGGTGAATAGGCAGATTGGAACCGTTTCAGATGTTGCGCTACAGAATTCCAGATGTTACAGTGCAGTTCTCGTTCTTGATTCAGAAGGAGATGCTAAACAGTATACCAGAAACTTGGGGGGGGGGGAATGCATGTTCGGGGAAGTTTGCACATAAAAACTGCAAATCTGCGAACATTTTCGAAACAAAATTTGCAGTCATGTTGTAAATTGGATTAGGCAGCTTTAATGGTGAATGCCTGCAAAAGTGGTGTAGGCTGGAAATAGACTGTTTTATCTTGGGCGCTTCAGCAACAGTTTCATGAGAAGCTGAAGAGGGAAGTAGCAACACAAATTGAGAGAAGGGTTTTTTCTTTTTTGTATCCAAAAGGAGTTTGGTGCATGCCATAGAAGGACAAATACCCTGACTTTATAAGAGTGAATGACTCATTTTTTAAAAATCTGAACATTTTTATGCAACTTTTGAATAACTAAGCAAGGATACTGTTTACTTTTTCCTCATTCTTTGGAATCATGTAATGTAAGAAAATTTGCTGTTCATATACTTTAAGATATGTTTATGGTTATTGTTTTGTGAAATGCATTTGCAGGAATAAATTAAAATTGATTATTTACTTATTCGAAAAAATATATTTGAGTGAGCATACATTTGCACTGACACTGAAGTCTCTGCTTTACGTATTCTGTTGCAAAATCTTTTAAAGAGAAATAACTTTAAGAATAAATGAAGGAGTATTTTCAGGGCTGGTAACTGAATTTGTGGAGAATGTGTATAAGAATACTAAGCTGACACAGGCTCCTGGGCTTAATATCTGAAGACTGGAAATACTGTTTTTGTATAAGATGCTACTATTATCTCCTTTTTCCAGGGTTCAGGAGGGGCCATCATAAGCCATACTGACTCGGAAGAATTGGCTGGTCCAAGAGTGGGAACCTACAGGCGTGAGCGAAAGAGAACATAGAGCTATGTTCCAAGCCAAGGGGCCATCCGGTACAACCTCTACTAATGTATGTAGTGAAATCAAGATTTCGTATTAAAGGGGTTTCGTCTGCTTCTTGAGAAGTGGTTTAGGGAAGAGTTAGGAAATGCCTCAGTTCCTTAAACAGTATAGCTTTCACAGAGTTGGCCTTATTGGTCTGTTGCAGCAGAATCCATAGAAGAAGCTTGTAGCATTAAAAAAAAACTTGAACATATTTATGGCAGCATTTGCTTTCATGGTTCACTTCAGCAGATGGCTGAGATGAGTAGAATGTCCATAGATTGTTGGGGGAAACAGTGGAATCAAATGGCCATTAAATGCAAAAAGTTCATCCTGGGACATTCAAATTAAACTTTAATGTTTCCAAAAGGAGCAATCATCATTAATAAAGAATGAATTAGTAGTACAGTCGTCTCCCACCATTTCATGTTTCATATACTGTGATCCTGGTATATCATGGGACCACAGTATATGAAAAAAAGGGCTCCCGGGGTAAGCTGCATGGGCCTGTTTGAGGCCTCCTGCACTTACCCCAGGCATGGTGCTGCCCTGAACGGGCCTCCGACAGGCTTCCCAGGCCTTCCGGATCACCCAAAACCACTACTGGGGCCTCCGACAGGCCTGGGAAGCCCACCGGAGGCTCGTTCCGGGCAGCGCCAGGCCTCAGGTAAGCCTAAGAGACCCCAGATAGCTCCCCCACAAGTTCCAACCTGACCAAGCATCCATATATTGCGGATTTTACATTATCATGGGTCAGGTTGGGTCCCTAACCCCAACAATTGGTGGGGGATTACCATATGCAATGACACATTCTAGCACTGATAGCTTAATTAGCATTCGTAGTGAAATAGGAAAATTCTGCATCTAAGCAAGTCCAAAGTAGAAAGATTCAACAGCTTAGTAAGTGTTGATTCTCAAGCCATTTAGGTATCCAAAGAAAAATGTGGGCTCAATCTAAACTTAGATGTGCCTAGAAAAGATCTGCTAAAATCAGCAATTATTCCAATGAGCCTGCTCTAAGTTTGACTAAGGCTGAATCTAACCTAGTCTTTTCCTGTCCCTTGTCATCAATCCTCGGTTCGTTCTAGTCACCAAATATCATTATGAATTGTTACTGTATCCGATTGCAGTTTATGCACCTACCCTTTTCACAAGATGCTACTGTACTTAATGTACATAATGGTATTAGCTGCTGCTTCTTACTGTTCCCCAACATTCATTCAGAGAAGTTGCTGATATGGCAAATAGTTTCCTTCTCCAGTGTAAAAAAAAAGAAAAGAGTGTGTGCCAGTGTCTATATATGTCCAGCCACCTGTCTTCATCCCCTGTGTAAGAATGTAGGTCAGTGAAATGAGATTTGCATGGTGTGCATGTGGCTTAGCAGACATTAAAATTGCTATTTTGGTGGAGTTACTGAGCAGTTGAGTCCTGTGCCAAGGACTACTTGATCTAAAGCTCTGCTCAGGAAGTTACAAGGGAGACCGAAATAAGATATTCTGGAACAAAGTACCAGCAGCAGAACCTCACAATTTATGACCCAACCATTTCTGTCCACTAAGGCACTTCACAGCATAATACCATATTGAGGGTCTTCATTTAATTGGCTGGTATTTACTGGTGAGCAAGTATGCAGTCCCCCCCCCATAAACTTAAATATATTAGCAGGGAAACACGAACAGTTACAAACAATATTACAAGGAATTATATCTGATTTTACTGCTCCTTTGCAAGTACAGTAATACCTTGGTTTATGAGCATAATTCATTCCAGAAACATGCTTGTAAACCAAAACACTCTTATATCAAAGCAAAATTCCCCATAAGAAATAATGGAAACTCAGATTATTCATTCTGTACAGACCATATACTGTACACAAAAAATGCCAACACACACAAAAGAAGTTGGCTAGAAGTCTATGTACACACCATAGTTTAGTTACCTCTCTGTGGAATCTGTTCTGTTTGGGACTAGCAACTGGATTTTACTTTGTATTTTAATGTGAAAATACTAAAGTGCAATTTGTAGCCCTATACACACTTGACCAGCTGCGCCATTACTAGAAATGGTTTGAAAAAATAAGAGTGTTGAAAAAAAATTAAAGAAAAATATAAATATAAAGAAAAATAAAACCCTAAATTGCACATTCTTGGCTGGTGCAAGGGAGACCTCTATTCTGAGACTAACATTCCAGACAATCACCCACAATCCAACAAGGGGGAGGGAGAACCACCATTGGCTCACTTGTGATCATGTGGCCTGCACCAGTGCTTGTATATCAAGACATTACTGGTTGATCAAGGCAAAATTTAGAAGAAATGTTTGCTTGTCTTGCAAAATGCACCTAAACCGAGTTACTCTTAAACCAAGGTATTACTGTATATTTCATTTGAAAACATTTGATTGAGTGTATCATTCTACTAGTTCCACAGCAAGGCAGTTTGCCACCAAATATGAGTGTTTCATCTCATCTTCTCCCTTCCTTCCGTTTCTCCATTTAGGAGTCAAAGAGCAACTCAGGGGCATCAACTGTACAGCGATCCAAGGTAACTGATAGCCCATGTTTGCACTTTATTGTGGGACTGTTATTTCAAAAAAAATGTGTGGCAATAAATTAAATATATTCTTAAGCTTGGGATATTCAGTGTCTTAAAACTGGATCAGTTCCAACCAACCCCCCTCCCCTGGCAAAAGGGTATAAAAAGGCAAAAAATGGGGATCAGAGTAAAAGTGTGGCAAATAAAAATGCCAGTATTAAAATGCTCTTCCAGATGTGCACAGTTCTGATCTTATCTCAAACCAAGTACATTTGGGGAAAGTGCAGAGGACATCAGCCGAAATGATACAGAGAGAGGTTTATTGGGGGCATCTTCTCTCCAAGCAAAAGCTCAAGTGTGGGCTTTGCAGTTTAGAAAGAGGTAGAGGCCGATGGAAGCGTGAATTGGGTGTAAGGGAGCAGGTAAGAGGTTTTTCTTTTGCACCATGCTGCGAGAACTCAAGGGACACCTGCTGAAAATTCAGGATAAACCAAAGAAAATGCTTCTGTGGGCCCATTAGACTGCATTAGAGACACTTTCTTCATGCAGCCTTGAATGGCTTGGGAGAGGTCTGTCAGTGGCTGTTCCATATGAACTTGTCTTATTAGTTTGGATGGCTATATGGAACCTCCATGTTCAGAGATCAACAGTTTGGTAGGGAAAGTGGCAGTGGTTTCAAGGAAGACCTTGGAAAGGTTGCTTATTTTTTGGACTATAATGGCTTGGAACAATGATGGTGAACCTTTTAGAGACCGAGTGCCCAAAAGGCATTTCAGAACTCACTTATTTTTCACAAAGTGCCAATATGGCCATTTTACTTGAATACAGTGGTGGTACCCTGGGCTACAAATGCTTCGGGCGCTACCCTTTGGGAAAGTGAGGATCGAAGAGCAGGCTTTTGAACTTCCCATGACCACAGACAGCACCCTCGCTGTGGCCGCGGGAAATTCCAAAAACTGCTTTTTGATCCTCACTTTCCCGAAGGGGGCTACCCTCCGAGACCACCCAAATGGCTCCATGCAGAGAACCAGGTGAAGGGAAGGCAGTGGTTTGTAGGTTCCTTCGTAGCTCGTTTACTCTCCAGCCACACCGCTTTGGGGATGCCCAGAGCAGCAGGGCTGGAGAGTAAACTGGGGCTACAAAGGAGCCCGCAAACCGCTGCCTCCCCTTTGCCCGGCTCTCTTCACGGAGCACAGTGGTTTGCTCCCAGAGGAGGGGGAAGTACCATGACTGTGAGGGGGCAGTTTCATGCCCATAGAAAGGGCTCCATGTGCCACCTTTGGCACCTGTGCCATAGATTTGCCAACACTGGCCTAGAACATCAGGGGCTTTAGGAGTCATAGCCCAGCTTTTCCAAACACTCTTTCAAGTGTTGTTTGTGGGTTAATGGCTGTTCGATGTGTGAAGCAGGATGCTTGGCTAAGATGGACCGTATTACACTCTTTCTGGCCTTTTAAATTGTGGCACAGTGTACTGCAGGTAAAACTGTGTTCACGACCTGGGGTTCAATCCCAGGTAGCCGGCTCATGGTTGACTCAGCCTTCCATCCTTCTGAGGTCGGTAAAATGAGTACCCATCTTGCTGGCAGGGGGGGGATGTATAGCCTGCATACTGTAATTAAACTGTAAACCGCCCAGAGACTACTTGAAGTGGTATGGGGCGGTACATAAGCAGAACACTTTGCTTTGTTCTTGTAAACAGCTCAATAGTTCTGAAATATATTAACCAATGCATTATGGTAAAATGAACTTTTTGTCTGTCTATGTTCCAAAGAAATCCCTCCACCATTAGTTCACCTTCTTCCACAAAAGATGCTGAGTTTCTGCAGTTTTTTTTAAAAAACTCAGTAATAGTCCTATATCCCTTTTGTAGAAAATAAAACCTTAATTGGCCTCAACATTCTTGAGCTTTATTAAGTCAATTCCGAACTTTTTGCTCTTGCATCACAGCAGGTATAGAGGGGGAACATTTTATTGATTATTTTATATTCTAACACAGTTTTCAATACATAAACTGCTTTACAGTTCTTTCCTCCCTTGCTGACTTGGCCCACTCTTTAAAGCTCTTTGTAGTTCTCGTTAAACTAAAACAAATGGCTTTTTAGCTTTAGGTCATATTGCTGCATCCTCGTTTTGTAACTTTGTTTGTAGATCTTCAGAGAACAGATGTCATGTGCATGTAGCAGTAACAACAGAAAAGTAATTCAGCTCCAGGCACAAACTGCAAGTCATGCAGAGTTCTGTGATTCTTTCTTCCATTTTCTTTTTAAAATTCAGCTTGGGAAATGAGGGTACATGAGAAGAAGCTGCCTAAGCTTTCTCCTTCTACCCCCTCTTTTGAGGTAATACCCATTCTCTGCATCAGTCCACCTTGGGGAGAGATGAAATCCATGCAAGCATTTTACATATGTTTTAATATTTTCTTTCTTTTTTAAATAGCAAACATCATTAAAGGTTAGGATTGGGAGAGTGTTGCACAGGGACAACAGGTCTCTGTCTTTTCTGCCATCCCAAAAAACCTAGTTGACCCAGGGGAGAAGTGGTGATTGGAAAAATTTCCCTTGTACAGTGATGCCTTGAATTACAAAATTAATCTGTTCCAACAGATCTTTTGAAATTCAAAATTTTTGTAATTCAAAATGCGGTTTCCCATAGGAATGCATTGAAAACCAATTTATCTGTTCTGAAGGGAACAGATTACAATAGGCTTTCAGTGCATTCCTATGGGAATCCTGTGGGGACCCAGCAAAGTGGGGAAGAGCTTCTCCCTTTTGTTGGGTTGGTGGGAAACCTTCTCAACAAGCTGTCAAAACCAGCTGGGTGGAAGTGGCAAGTGGTGGCCAGGGGCTTTACTCATGCCCCTCCCCCCCCTGGTCTCACTTCAGGCAACGGCTGCAGCCAATGGCGGGAGTAAAGCTGCTGGCCATCACTCACTACCACCACCCAACAGGTTTTGACAGCTCGGGCTGTGATGGTGGTGGGGACAATGGCTTCTCTGCAGCTGCTGGATCTCGCTGCAGCCTGTTGTCTGAAGTGAGATCAGGTGGCTGGAGATAAGCTGCTGGCCACCGATTGTCACCGCCACTGGGCAGGTGGGGGGGTAGCCAGCAAAAGCCCTTTCCTAAAGATGGGAAAGGGTCCTTCCCAGTTGCCCCAACACAGCAGAGTGATTTCTCCAGCCATCCAATAGAATCAAGAGCCTTGTATGCATTTTCAGTGGGATCCCACCAGGCTGCTTTCGGTAATGAGCATTAATTGAGTGATGCACGGGTGCCTCTAAGCCTGTGCCGAGTCCATTTCCTCACCAATCCATAAGGGACAAACAAATGGGGGTAAAAAGGAGACACTCGTCAGATGATCATTCCTCCTGAAGCTTTGCGCCCCCTCTTTTAGAATCGAGTCCCTGACTGTCACTACAAGCCTTCCTGTTCCCTTTGCCTCCTCCTCCTTTAGCTTTTTCAGGAGATGCATGTCCATAGTCTGTGCCAGCAGTGCCCTGCTTGGTGCAGGAGGGCTTGTTTCCATGCCTTTGCTTACATTGCCTTTTGCTCTCCTTCACTCAGTCCTTCAGCCTGAAGGCCCAGGTGAAGGAAACATGCAGCGCTTGCCAGAAAACTGTCTACCCCATGGAGCGCCTGGTGGCTGATAAATTTGTCTTCCACAATGCCTGCTTTTGCTGCAAGCACTGCCGCACCAAGCTAAGGTGAGAAAAGGGGGGGGTATTGTTTGCAGAGGGAGAATCCGAAGGAGATGGGAAACGTATCACCTGTCTCACACACACCAAGCAAGGGGGTGGAAAGCTAGGAGGCCCAATGGCTTTAATTCTGACCCAGTGGCCGCTACAGGCCCCATCAGGTTTGGGATGTGCAAAAAATGGCTACACATTTTGGGAGGGGGTGTTAGAAAACACCCACCCACTTACGGGATGCATTCTTGAATTGGAGGGGGACCCTGCAGCACCTCTCCATTACAAAGTGTTCCTCCCTCTGGAACCATAGCAAACCTTTTATTGATTGCTAGAAGTCTTCACCACCACGCTGCTTCCCCAGTGATCACTGGTGGATCTTGGACCTCTGAGACGTCAGGCTTTGCACTTACCCACTCCTGCCCGCCATACATTTTATGCTACCGTGACCTTAACCGGAGCACTGTCTCCCATCCCAGTAGCCCAAGAAACAACTGGGAACATGGAACAAATGCAGGATCCGTGAGAAATGCATTTCATGTTCTTCACGTTTTGCATTATACACTTGGTGCTACAGAAAGGGTCTCTTCAACTGTGATATTGAGATAGGATGAGAGGCAGTTTCCTTGTTCACAGCAGCAGCTGCCCCAGGTTCTGTTTGGACCTGAAAAGTCAGAACAGGTTGGTCTCAAAGGCATATACATAGAATCACCTACTTTTCCAGAAATTCTCTGGAAGTAGAGTCATGACTTCATTAGTCTGAACACAGCTAGTGTGAGTCCTCCATCTTATAGTCAGGTTTGACCTCGTGTCACCCTGGTCTGAAATAGGTTCATAAGATGATAAAATGAGCCTATTTCAGACCAGGGTGACAAGAGGTCAAAGCTGACTATAAGATGGAGGGCTCACACTAGCTGTATTCAGACTGATGAAGCTCTTTGGATGAGCAGCGTAATGTTTCTGTCTCTCAAGAAAAAGAAGTCCAGTAACCATGACTCAACTTCCAGATAAACTCACCTGGATGACTGAGAATTTTCACATATTGTCCAGAAATTTGTGAATCTGTGAATACTGGCATGTATTTCATGGATATACTGCACAAATTCTATTTCTGTCCTTCTCTATTGAGGTGATTAAAGCAAATCAGGAGATTGACTGTCCAATTTATGCAAGCTAAGATGCCTTGTATGTACTGTAATTAAGGACAAGCATCTTATTAGGAGAGTCCTTTTCTTCTAATAGATAATACAATGGTACGATGCAAGAGTTCCCCACAATTTCTTCTGAAACTTTCGGTTTTGCAAATGTGTTCTTTAGAACTGAAACAAATACAACCACCCACATAAAAAGAGCACTGGTGATGGGAAATTCTCAGTGACAAGTTTCCTCTGAGGTGTGGCCTTATTTTTATAATAGGTATCAAAAACGACAGGGCAAAGGTGGCCTTCCATGAAATCAATGCTTTTTGTTGTTTAATATTGAAAGTGAGCATTCAAAGGTCTTCTCACTTCTCCTACCCTGGTGTAAGCCTTGCACATCCTCTGCAATGTAGGGAAGTAAAAATAGCCTTGGAAGACAGAGGCTCTGTTGTAATCTGAGAAGGGAGGCATGATACAAACTGGAAGCTTCCCATTTTTCATAGCTTAACCACTGCTAGTCTACAATGAGTGTCTTCCATTATTAAGGCCATGGCGTCTTTCCCAGTGGGCGCTAACATAGACTTCCTTTTTCTCTTCCAGCTTGGGTAGTTATGCAGCTCTCCATGGGGAATTCTACTGCAAGCCGCACTTCCAACAACTATTCAAGAGCAAAGGCAACTATGACGAGGGGTTTGGGCGCAAGCAGCACAAGCAGCTCTGGCTGCAGAAAGAGGTGGAGAATGGGACTGATACAGCATGACCAGCCACCCCTTATGCCCCCACATTGAGAGCCTTGGTATGGAGATGAACTGAGCTGATGGAAAGCAATGGAGCTTGCAAGGTCTACTAGGATGAGGGAAGGAGATAGGGGTAGCTACAATGGAGAAGCAGTAGTACTTGGGACAGTAGTACATGAGAACAAAGACTCTTACAGAAATGCCAGTGCCCTGGCAGGGACAGATCAGGCTAGTTATGCAACAACAGATTGATTGGAAATGAGTAATGTAAAACAGATGGTATGTCAAGGTGATTCACCTTCTGGTACAAATCCTTCACTCAAAGTCTATTCTTTTAGCATATATTCCATTTGTGTTATGTACAAACACCTCTCCTCTCTGCCCCTCCGACTGCCAGTCCAGACACCACTCCTGCTAAGACTTTCAATTGGGGAAATGGTTCAGCAATTTTTCCTTGCCCTTGAAACTTTAGGCCAAAGGTACCTTTGTAGCAGGCTTTGGGTTAACCAGGAAGATGCCATTTTTGGAGGAGGTTGAGCACATCTGTTCCAATTGGGACTCCATTTCTTCATGCAGTTGCATGATGGGGCAGGGAGCGTGTAAAATCTCACCATTAATTTGGTCAAAATGGATTTTTCACTTCTCTTTAGCTAAAAACACTTGTGTCGTTTCCTGTGGCGAGTTCATGCACTTGTGCTGCAGAAACTAGATACAAGGACACATGTGTGTGCTCCACTTTAGCCAGGCTTAAGCATGGGAAGAGACAGCACATACTTCTTGATAATGATCAGTGCCAGTAAATTTCTGCTGTTGTGGTTAAATGGTAGGAAGGAACTCTCCTGGAAAAAAGGAGAATGAGATGGATTGGTTTAACAATGACTCAATATATATTCGATGCACAAAACACGTGATAAATCGGGTCATGACATGGGAATCCACCCTTGCACCCTGGTTTTCATCAGCTCTGTTCTGCCCATTCAGCCTTAAACCCTGGGGAAGCATTCAATGTCTATCTTTTATATTTGCCTTTTTCAGTGGTATGTTTTAAGCTGAAGCACACGCTCATGGTGTTGAGCCCAGAGTTGTGCTGTGCTCTCTTATTTTTGTAATATAAGTTTTCTGAGCCTTTCTTGCTTCATTGTGTTTTATAACAAGACATGACAGGAGGTGATGGTTATACATCAACCTCTGATATAAAAAAAATGTCCTACTAAACATGAAATGCTATTATGAATTCTCAGTTGGAGACCAAAACATCCAAAATTTTATAAGCCTTAGGATGTATGAAACAAACAGTGGTTGAAAGTTCTCTACTGTAGGATAAGCTAAACGCAAGGCAGACAGTACTATGAAGGTGACCCACTACAGACAAAAAAGTTCAGGAGTTTAAAAAAGACAAAGGGAAGGCACAAATCAGGCAGATAGAATGATGACTTCTAGATTCATAGAATCATAGAGTTGGAAGAGACCTTAATCCCCTCTCAGTCTTCTTTTTGAAAGGCTAAACATTCCCAGTTCCCTAAGCCGTTCCTCATAAGACATTTCCTCCAGACCCTCAACCATCCTGGTCGCCCTCCTCTGCACCCGCTCGAGGTTGTCAACATCCTTTTTAAATTGAGGCGCACAGAACTGGACACAGTACTCCAGGTGGGGTCCGACCAGAGTAGAATAAAGTGGTACTATCACTTCCCTTGATTTAGACACTATGGTTCTGTTGATGCAACCAAGAATTGCATTGGCTTTCCTGGCCGCCGCATCCCACTGCTGACCAGAGCATAATAGAGTGGTACTATCACTTCCCTTGATTTAGACACTATAGTTCTGTTGATGCAACCAAGAATCGCATTGGCTTTCCTGGCCGCCGCATCACACTGCTGACTCATGTTCAATTTGTGGTCCACCAAGACTCCCAGATCCCTTTCACAGGTACTATTCTCCAGCCAAGTATCCCCCATCCGATATCTGTGCAATTCATGTGCAGAAAGACAGTGTGCCAGGCTGTAGAAGTAGCTGGTCTCAGCATCAAGTGAACTAAGCCTTGTGCTCAGACTGTTGACCATTGCTCCCATTAAACCAAGAATGCAAGTCCTACCCTTCATGTTCCTATGTTGGTATGGTTAACCTGTCATCTTACAACTAGGCTTGGAGAGCTAATTTTGGAGGAAATCATATTTACTTCCAAAAATTATGTTGTAAATACTTCAGAATATCTTGTAGTTACTGCTACAGCTCTTGTAAGGTTAAGACATTCAACTCATTACCACATCCAGCTCACACAGAGAAACAATATACATCTTACTTAACGCCAAAGATGCTGGGCACATCAGTGGTACAGCGTGTTTGCAATTGCTTCTTACAGTGATTGACAGAGAGTTGCACCTGAACCATTGATAATACCACAGGTCCTTACAAACAGCACTAAGTGAAAATGATATTTTATTGTAAATAAAAGTTATACATTGGCCTGGCTTTGCACTGCAAGCCCTGGTCAGTATAGATATTTATAAAAATTAGAAAGACACAAGTGGTTGAATGTCTTCTGTTACACTCCAGGTTCTTTGCAATGGCAGACTGCACAATGGTACCACCGACAATAGGACATACAAGGTTCATATAATGTTCAGTCTCTCTTTACCTAGGAAAAATAAAGTTCCCATTGAAGCCAATGGGGCTTGCTTCTGAATCAGCATATTTGAGGCTATCTGGCTTTCCAAATGATCTGGACGTCAGTTCCCATCATCCTTTATCATCAATTACAGCCAGCATGCATGAGCTGCAATCCAATGTCATTTGGAGGACCGCCACTCTATTTTAGAGACTACCATGCAATAATTCTGGAATAGTGCTGGTGTGATGGCTTCTCTCATATTTAAGAAAACCTTGGGAGTAAATTCTTCTGAGATCAGTGCAGTGTCTTCTAAATATTTTAAGATGGGGTGTGACCACATGGGGATTTCAAACTAGTCCATAACAAATCAGTCACCCAAATATAACTCTCTTTGGCTACATTTTTCTGGAGTATCTTCTTTGAAGCTTTGCCTAGAAATAAGTTGTAAAGCTAAATCCCCACAACAAACCAGTGTGTAATACATCGGCTAGGAAAACAGTAAAAGAGAAGGTGAAATATCTCTGGTAGCGGTAGGCTTTCAAGAAGGAAAAAGTTTCCTTAAGCGTGTGCTACGTTATTCCTTTCTGCAGTAACCAGGAGAGAATACAATAATTTAGCAGAAAACTGGTGGGTGAACCTGGAGTGTACAGAATCGTCATGCCAAGCCCAAACACAATAATCTTTGTTTCCTCACATATGGTTACAATTTCATCTGGCAATATTTGCAAGTTATTTTTTGGAAATCTGTTTTCTCTCACCGACACCCGTAACTAAAACTTTTAAGGAAACTCACATTGCAAAACGCCATCCTCAGGAGAACACAATATATCTGTGAGAGCACCTGATTAGATTAAGGTTTTTTTTTCCAAAGGATAAGGATGTTAATGCTGAGGAGCAACAGTTGGATGGGAATAAATCAAAGGAGAAAACTGTCAATTCCTCTTGCAGCTACAATCCTATGCATAGCTATCTAGAAGGAAGGAGACAATCTTTTGAGTTGACATTATAAAACTACATGTGCTGCCCTACCTGATTATTCTGTCTGCATGCCATCTGTACACTCAAGAAGGGAAGTGGGGATGAGCAGGTGCAAAGCAAATAGTCCCCCCCCCCCCATAACAGGGTCTTCTCAAATCTCTTCTAGAAGTCCTGTTTACTCATACAGCCATGTAAAGGTGATGCTTATTCCCCCTCCCCCTCCTGTGTCAGGTTCTTCTTTGTCCATGTAATCTTGCGCTGGTTGTGACATTGACACGTGAAAGAGGAGCCTACAAGAGGTGGGAGACCACTGTGCAACTCCTCACTGTGGTTTTCCTACAAATAGTTTTTTTTGTCATTAACTTTAGAAGCAAGACAAATAGTTTTAGTAAAATCTATGCTAAAATTCAGAAGACATGAAACAAAGGCTATGCAAACTGATATGCCAAACTGATATGACATTAGAAATACACTGGGTTTAAACTAGGTATGAACCATCCACAATAGAGTCTTCTAAGTAGGTCACACCAGAGGGCAGATATACCTAGAAGATATATTCTCCCCAGCATTCTGAAATCTTAAACTATTAATATAAACCAGAATTAACCTCCTCTCCCCCAAATTCTTAATAGACCAGTGAGAAAACAAAGAGGCATTGTGGCTTGACATCTTGTTATAAAACTATAATCAAATTCTTTGCAAAACCAGCTGCTTTTCTTCCCTTTTTTAAAATTCACAAAAGTATCAATTTCCACCCACCCCATCCCATAACAGTTGCTATACATATATATATATAAAATCAACAATTATGATATAAATAAAAAGTATGAGGCATCACAATTTGCATACATGATGTAAAAAAGCTTAACAAATAGAGGGGATATAAATACATTTGTAAAAGTGCATCGCTGACCATACAACTAATGCTTTGGCTTATTTCTTATGCTGTATCAACCACCCTGGGTCAAGGTACTTAACTATCCTACAAATGGGGAAGCCTACATATCACATTATTGGAAACATGTGGTAGAAGGAATTCTGCTGTTAGGACCTTCTGCTTGATCACATGGTCTACTACAAGATGAAGTCAGACATGCCTGATAGGACGGGAAGCCTTCAAACTATTTAAGGCTTATAAATATTTTGGCATGTGAGGTAACAGAATCTGTGGCTGCTTCTTTGGATCTCAGCTGAGATGAAATGAAGACCATCCATGCTGCTTTGGCCCCTGTGCTGCCCACCATAGATGAGCTTTTGATCCATAAACATTCCAGAAATTTTCAAGTGGGTGCAAACCATTGCTCTGCATCTTGGTACTGTCATAAGGCTGCAGACGGAGGACAATTCTTAGGTTTTTTACATTTTATCCTGCATTTTAAAGATATTACTGCTGGTCGAATGGAAGCCATGCCTAGGCCTGCTCTTTATCAATGTCAGGACAACAGGTTGCCAACTTACCATTTAAGTAAGTATTTGAACCCTTATGAAAAGCTGACACATGAGAGTAAACTTGGAACTCTGCACAGGTGCAGAGATTAACAGCCTGAATTGCTCTTGACTCTCGAGTTGTCGTAAAGGTCCTTTGCTGGAACAAGGATGGATGTCATTGTAATACCTGCTTTCAGGGCCAAGGGCATTCAACTGAACCTAACAAGTGGCACAATATTACTTGATACTATAACACACTGGTTACACTCTTCATCTGCCAATTTAGTGAGATCCTGGCACATAGAGCATTACTGAAGTATATGTGAACTCTCTCAAAGTGGCAACAGAGAGCCTTCCAGGATCCTGATTTATCACACATGGTTCTACATTCAATATGAGATAAAAACTAATATTTTCTGATAACAAGCGAACATTTCAAAGACTAGGAGCTGGCCATTGTGGTACCGCCCACAATTACATTTGTTAGAAGTACTACTTAAATCCTCCCGCAAGATTCCTAGCCGACAAATAATTCAGTATTTGAAATTAGCAGATTTTGTCCTTTGTGTAACCCAACAGTACAACTAGACAACTGCAGGAGAACATTTATCCAAATTACCTGTACTGCTCACATTGTAAAAGCTGCACTTCATATTTTATCCAAGAGCACATCGGAAGTTCAACATGAATACAGATGGGCCAAGCAGCATCCTTCCTCCTCCCATGTGGATGCCTAAAGAAGACACCCTTCCTTGGTACGGAATGCGGGAAGTCCTCAATGTAGGCTTAGCAGCAGAGTTTTCCCTTTCCCTGAAGAAGATCTCAACCGCACAGAAAACATCTTTGCTTAGAAAGGCTGGGAACATTTCAGTATGGCATCTATCACTCTTTTGTTAAGGGCAGAATAAACCATCTAATAGAGGTACAGAAGATTCTAATACCTCATAGGGTGAGAAAATCAGGGCATCTTTGTAGGATGGCTACAGGCGTGGCACAACAGCTTAGCTGTTGTGGAAATGTAAAGAGCCTTTTAATTAGCTGCAAACAACAGCTATCCGTGGGGCAACGTGTGCACATCAGACATTTTTCATTATCTCTGTCCATACGAGTGCATGGGCTACAACGATCCAAAGAAATAGCATATGCTATGATCTGTGTAAGTGATGCAACTGAAGTAAAATTCCATATAGGCTCTTGGTCTGATCATTTGTTCGGCTTTTACCATATGAGGAAAGGGCACAAAACATCTACCCACACGGTAGAGCTCTATTCAGCACCCTGTGCCTTCTAGGAAGTCACAATATACTTGCTCTATTTTTCAACATTTATCTGTAGCTCTAGCTTGGGTTTTATTTTTTATTTTAATGGGGGTGGGGGTGGGGGTGGGGGTGGGATTAGAAAGTTAAAATTATTGAGTTTTAAGATGCCAATTTTTCTGCCAGATAAGAAATTTGGCATTAGCGCACAGTTATTGCATAGACACAGAATGCACAGTCCTGAACTGGACCTTCAGACAGCCCTGTCAAAACATTGCAAGATTCCCTCACTTATATTCAGGGAGCCTCTGTCCTCTAGGCTCCATTCTGCTTGTGTTCCATGGGAACTCCCACTTCTTCCTTCAGAAATCTGGATAAGAGGGGTCAGGGTAAGGAGAAAGAGAAGAAAAAAACAAACACCCTGCCTGCAACTCCTTGGTTTGTCATTATAAAACAATACTATCCATATATATTTTTCTAAATTGTTATTGTTTGAACACTTTCAGATGCTGAATACTTAAGAAAAATATATAATCACTATTATATATAGTAACAGAGTGCATGTTCTCTGTGGCACTTGGTAAGATTCTGGGGCACTGTGAAACAGAATGATAGCATGAACCTCACACACCCTCATATAGCTTGTAGCAGTTAGTCACAAATTTCATAAGGTCTCCTTCCATTTTCGACCAGCATCTGGGATACACACATTCAAATGAAATGGCTCCTAGACTGGTCCCAGCAAACATGCTTGTGGTGGCACATCATGTTATTATATCAGCATGTGGACAAAGGCAGAGATGGAGAGGTTGATTGCACAGCTGCTGAAAGCATCGGTCCCGAAGCCAAGATATCAGCATGAAAGCAACTGACATCCCCGCCTGAGTCTTCACGCCTAGCCTTTCAAGACCAAGAAGGCCAGAATACTGATGCTCTAACATGGGCTCCCGCATGGCTTCCGTCAGAGGCAGGATGTCAATCTTCTTGTAAAAGTGCTGTTTGTGGGGTAGGCATTGGTGTTGGGAGTTCAGTATGGGAGCTGTGCGAAGTGATGCCGGAGCAGCTCTTCAGCTGAAGGTCTCTGTCTGGCCTCCACAAAGATTCGCTTCAGAAAGTCTCGGCAAGTTTCTGATATGTGAGAAGGCAGCTGGGGGTTAGTTGGCTGTGTAGCAATCTTGAAAATGGCGGCCATGGCTTCATACTCTGCCCAGGGCGGTTTCTCTGTTAGCATCTCAACGACAGTACAGGCGAGGCTCCTGCAAGGGCAGAGCACAGGTGGAAAAGTTCAGGTATAGGTTTGCGCAAAAGTGAGCACTGTAGATCTGTTTCATGTATTTCTCAGGTATTTCCAATGGCAGAATCTAATACTGTACTACGTTTTTTTAAAAAGCAACACATGACTCCCACTTTTGGTAAGTGATACAGTAGTCACTTTCCAGGAAAATGCCCTTCTGTATCACACAAATGACCAACACACCAAATTCTAGAAAGGAATCAGTCTGTTGCAACAAAAACCATCAGATAATCTTGTGGTATGTCGAAATCTTATGCAAATGGACTGGGGCATAAATACTATGGCTTATTAAGCTGACCAATTCAGACATCTTACAAAAGCTTGTATCACTACCATTTTGTTAGTTTTTGAGGAGCCAAGTTAAATGTACTTTAATAACACAACAAAAAGATGAAATTTATTCAGCGATTTAACAAGGAATTGCACCAAGATTATTTAGATACCTAAATAATTTTCAAATCCCTACAGTTAAAGGAAATCCTCATAAAAACACAAACTTAGACCTCAATCTATTGACCACTACAAAATGCAAAAAACTGGAAACTTCCAGAGCTCCACAATTTTGCACACACCGAGATAGAAAGTGCAGATGGAAAAATACCAATATATTCACTGGGAAGTTGCATCTGGGAAGTCAGTGCCCTCCCCTGGCTCCCGGTTAATTTCCTTCAGCCAAGCACACAGAGAGGCAAGGAAAACCAGCCTTGTTTGCAGCTGGTCAGTTGGTTCCAGTGAACGTAGCATTTTTTTGTTAGATGCTTAAAGGTGCATCAGCCTGAAAGCACACAAATCCTGGCCAATGCTATGGATCATGCAAGGGGCGACTTCTCACCAGATGTCGGCCTTTCTCCCATAACCTTCCCCACTGATCACTTCTGGACTCATCCAGTAGGGCGTGCCAGTGACAGAACGGATGCCAGTCCCAGACATGCAGATTGTCTGTAGCCGTTTGCTAGCTCCAAAGTCCCCCAGCTTCACATTACCGGCCGAATCCCGGAGAATATTGGCTCCTGAGATGGGAGAGGGGTAAAGAAAAAGAAAAACAGAAGTGTGCTTCCAACTCTAAATACAGACAATACACTTGCATAATGGCCCAAGTCCAGAACTGATGCTTCAAAAAGTAAATGTTATCACTACCCTTGTTGTCTTGCCACTGCTCCTTGCTAGAAACAGACCTCACCCAAGCCTTAAGGACCAGCTTTTTCTCTCTCACTTGCATCAGGGAAGAAAAGAACAGAAAAGACCAAGGTCGAGAAGAGCCTCAATCACAGATCAGTGTGTGTTTAGTAACTTTGCTTACCTGACTCAAGGATGAATGTATATTTAAAAACTTCTCTACTGACATATAGTAAGCCACTCAGCGGTACTCTACAGTCAAAAATAGAAGGCTAAGAAAAGAATGGATAGCTGAAAGAAGGTAAAAAATGGAAGGAATAGAATCTGGCTCTGTGCAAGGAAGCAGGCAATCAAAGGACAAGGAGCCCTTAAACACACCCTTGCTTTTATATACTTTTAGTGTCCCTGACTCCCTGTTTAACAAATAGGTAGCAGGACCAACGTAAGTCCAAAATACATTAAACTACCACAGACACACAAATGCTATCTTCTTAAGCCAAACCTTTTTCATTGAGCTCTGCTATTTACCAGTGTACCATTTTTTAACGCCAAAGTTCATTCCAGGATGTTGGCAAACAACATGTCACATAAAGCAGACCTTAGAAAGGTTCGCTCTCTTTCTCTTACCCCCCCCCAAAAAAAGCATATCTTCAGTTTCCTGGTCTAGCCTGTAAGAGAATCACTCCCTGATGGTGTACCAGTAATCTGCCTTCCAGATATGCTTATGTTTAAGATAATCCTTTCTACAGCTGCTTCTAACCGTTAACATATGTCTCTGTGGGCATTTCTGCCTCTGGGTCCTCCTTCCAAGGTTGTTCCTGAAAACAACATAACTTTAATTGAAAAGATGCAAAGTCTGCTGCTCTTTTTCTATTCCCGTTGCCATTTTTCAACATTACGCACAGAAATTTTGCTAACTTCTTTTAGCAGAAGTGAGGCCAAGTGCCTTTGTAATTCCAGTCATGCCTTTCCTAGTACGTTAACAGCTGCTGCAATCTCAACAGCAAAAATAAATAAATAAAATGAAAGTGAAATAAAACAAAAAATCCCAAGAGGAGAACATAGGTAGGTTAACAGTTATTCTGTTACTGGAGGAGCAAGTGGTAAAACTGAAAAGCACAGCAAAATAACAATAACTACAGAGCGCTAGTCTAAATCCTTGCTAAGAAATTCCCCATTATTCCCTTCATTTCCTTTCATAGCTTTAGCAGCCCAAGTACAGCCACAGTAGCAACTACTGAACGCTAATTTGGGCGTACCTAAAAAATTCTCCATCATCAGCCTTCATCTCCTTTTACAGGTTTGGCATATGTAGTTCAGCAGCAGGAACTGCTATTACTAAAAAACAGAAGGCTTGTATGAATGCACCATAAAAAAATCCCCCTTTTATCCATCAGTGTCTTCTTCTTTTTGAGCTTTGACCTTGTGCAAGTGCTGTTCCTTCTGCAGAGCAGAGAGGTGCATAAGGATACACAAATAAGCAATTTCTTTCTCCATCTGTTTTTCTTACCCTTTATATCCCTATGTACAATCATGTTGCTGTGAAGATAACAGACTCCCTCCAGAATCTGTCGCGTGTACTTCCGGGTGACATTTTCTGTCAGTGCACCATAAGCTTTAAGCTGGTCTTTGACAGAGCCCTTCAAAGGAAAAGGATGAAAGGTATTCAAGGATACTTCATGAAATGTAAATGAAGCTGCATTCCGCTGCTGTCAGAAGCAGATGACATGTGCTCTCAAGAGGACCAGGTCAACTCTTACCCCTGGCATGTACTCCATGAAAATGCTTAGGGTCTTCTCTGCTCGGTCCCTCAAGCACCCATAATACTGGACAATACGCTCATGCTGAAGGTTCTTCAACAGCTGAATCTCACATTCCAAAGCACTCACTTCCTGCAACCATGGAAAGATACCGTTAGTTTACCTTTGGAGGGAAAACAGGACATTAATCTTCATACAATGGAATTAAAAAGCATAGGCCCATTCTAGACATAATGACCTCCATTTGATCAACTATACTTGGTTGACTCTTGTGGCTCTGAACAAGAATTTGCTGCAGCGTGAATCACAAAATTGCTCCTTACAGACCATGATTATATGAAGCAAAGTACTGTGCTATATATGGAACTGACAGAAATGACAAGTTTTCAGCAAAAATGTGTCAAGAGTTAGTTTCCTGAATGCATCTTGTACATGGCATCAAGTTGTTCCCTCGACAAGATCAATCTGAATATTTCTGCTTGGGGTGCAACCCAACCAAAGATGCATTACCTGATGCATTTACAGGTGACATTTCTTCCTAACCCCAGTATATCAGAAGCTTCTTTGTTTCTGGATTATGCATTTGTATCACAGCACTTTATAAGAGGCATGTGTGCAGGCACGTGTGCCTGAGCATGAGAGAAAATACCTTTTGTATCAGGGTGCCATCTGGAGTTTTTTCATAAACCACTTCCGTTAATATGAAAAACTGCTGCCTGGTGCTTTGTGGCAGCCTTCTATTAAACCAACTGGGTACTAAAATAAATTACTCTAACAAATTAAAAGATTATAAATGTGGGAGCCCTATGTTTATAAAACAAACCTCAGGAAATCCTAACATTATGTCCTAGGACATAATGGCTTCATTCACAGCACATTTGTTTGTGACTGATAATGAATCAGCAATGCACTGTTGGACACACACAGACTGCCTGCTCCTACTTCACTACTCCTTTGACTCTTCTTTGGGAACACGGAAGGGGCTTCTTGAGGAATATGAACACATTTGAGCAATAACTCTGTTGGCTGATCCTTCCATCCCAGAAGCAGCAACAAAAATCTATTCAACGTACGAACACCGCCTTTCTTTACTACCTTAAGCTCAAAGCAGTTTCTCATGTCCAAACAAAGCAGATTTCATAAGTCAACAACAAAGCAGATTTCATAAGTCAACCACAAACTTTGATTTGACTACCAATATTTCTTCAGGTGCACCACAACCCCAGATCTGAATATTATGCTGAGCTATTTGTGTTTACTCAGTTTATCTAAATGGCAGGGAGGACTGAAGTGACAATAAATGGGTTGCATGCGGTGCCATGCAATCTTTGGCATTCCTACATGATATATAAACATGCTTAATAAATGGGTTTGGACCAAACTCGGAATTATGTAGTTTAGCTTAACTGCAGTTTTTAGAACATCCAAGCTCAGAGGAACTCATTAAGCATGGTTTGTTTAGGGATGACACTCTGATTACTTGACAAACATAGTACCAGCAGTGGCTTATTATGTCTTACATTCAGTATTCCAATTAATCTAAGCTTGTTGTATGTTCTGTTTGACTTCACTTCAGAGATGTGTTGCTGTTAACAAAACTGCTCAGATACTGCTTTCCTCTACTTTGTCATCTGCTCTCAGTTTCCCAGAAAACATTCCTTAACATGTCCACCTCCTAGCTGTCATCTCCTCCACAGCCAGGTTTCTCAGTTTCACAGCAATCTGAATACAGGTCAACAGATATACACACTTTGCACTGCCTAACTCCTGCCAAATGCCAGACAGGATTCCTCTCTACTAATATTCTCGCTGCCTTTCGTCACAGGAGAGCTACAAATGTTAATACTATCTCTTTCATAATTCCTGAGCCAGGAAATGGAAAGGAATAATTCCAAGGTAGGAAGGCTATCACTTCAGGTGGTTCCCCTCAGCCTTTTCAACCATCTGGACAACGATGTGGTATACCTGTTCTGTTTTCCATGTATCAATTAACACAAGGGGAAAAAGGAAGCAGCAGCAGACCTGACTATGGCTACGTATTGTAGCAGAAGTGAAGAAGAATAATCTATAGATTTAACAATCATGGAAAGATAAACCATATCTGTTTTAAAAAAGCGAGAAGGTGATCAACTGTGGAAAATGGGGAGAGGTACCCATTAAGTTCTAGTTTCACAGACTGCTAGAATCAGGACTGGGCAATTGGACAAGAAACCCGAAGGAGACATATAGAAGCATTTTGAGGGTCACTGAGCTTTAGTCGTACAAGTACCTTGCTTGTTTCAGGACTGTCTGGGTCAAACTGGACTTGCTTAGCTGCAAGTTCTCTGCCTGTGTCTACATCGTAGCACAAGTATACACAGCCAAAGGCACCCTGTCCAAGGAGTTTCCCTCGTCGCCAATTGACTGGAGCGCTTGGAGCTGTAAGATACAATATTGTTTTCCATTTATGAAGCTATCTTCAAAACAATGTCCCCTTCATCTGACATCTATAACATATTGTATCAACTGCCCTAATGAACATAATTATGAAAGAGCAATTTAATATTATTGAATTAATCTTACTTTAAGAGTCAACATTTTATTGTGCAATAATGCAAAAAAGAGTAACTTTTATTAGCAAATTGCCACACGTTAAGAAATCCCCATGGAGATTATCGGTTGCATGCTAAGTTCCCTGACTCCGTGGGAGAAAGGTAATGCTTGTGAAGATTTCTCATGCAGATGGAAATATTCTTTGTGCTCAAAAGTGTGTCTTGAAAAAAGTTGGTGGAAGGCTTCCAATTTCCTCGTTCAAGACGGAATATTCCCTACAATTTTCCTCAATGCCCCTAATTCTGCAGCTTTAAAGATAGTCATTAGAAAAAAAAATCTCCACCCACCAAAATTCTATTTTTCTTTTGCCCTTTTACATTTTTAAACTGCTTGCTTGAAGTTTGTCCCATCTATTAAAAGACTCTGCAATAATAACAAACACCAAAAGACGCCCTGTGTAGGAATGCTACAGGGCAGGTAAATGGGTGCTTTTTTGTCGACTGTGCATACAATGATGTGTCACTGTTAATTTTGCTGTTTCCTCTCACATATCTGGAGCTGCCCACTTACATTTGGTTGGGATATTTCTTTCCTGCACTGTGAGAGTGTTCTCACTGTCGGCACTCCGAAGGCGGCCACGGGAATCCAGATACTGAACTGTCAGGCCCAGGTTCTCCCCATTTGTGCTCAGGGAGCGGCTGGAGGGCACCAGCGTGAAGAGGTTGCCTTGGTGGCGCCGAATGCGTGGAAAAGTCCTCCGGCCTGCAAAATTGGCAAGTGTCAGGAAAAGTTAGCCTTGTACATCAAAGTGCCCTCACACTTCAAAACAAAAGAGAAAAAAATGTGATTTTGGAACCAAAATGCTCTGCAGAAACAAATTCTATCTTTTGTTCAACAAAGATAAATAAAAAGCTGTCTTCGGACAATCATATTGTGGATATACCCTGACAAACAGTTTTACCAGGGAGAGACACTTAATCAGAGGATAGAGAAAAAGCACAAGTAGTAAATGAAAAATGTTTCACTTGTACATTATTAAACCAACTGCATAATGTATCAGGAGCATAAACTCTTTTTTTTTAGATAGGAACCATCATCTTCAAGGCACAGAAATTCTGTGACTCTATGTCCCGTGACTCTCGTCTTGTTCTTGAGCCATTTCACAGCAGAAAACCAGAGAGTGGAAAAATTACACAACCCTTAATCTGCCTTCTTCTATCCAGGATAGAAGAGAATCGGGGAAACAGCCAGCTTCAAGTTAGTATATAGGAGGCAAACTGGAAAGTAGAAAGCTCCCTTGGGACAGATGTGAAATAGCACCTTTATCAAAAACAGGGTCCCTTCTTGAGCATGGGCACACTCACCGTCATTATAATCTTTGTGCTGCATGGAGACATGGTAACGCCGAGGGTAAGTGCCACCTTTCTCTGCCTTGTCATAGATTTGATTTATTTGATTTTCACGATCTAGGACGGAGCCAAAGAGGAAAAACAAATTATTTTACAAAGCGTGCACATACAGTATGGTAGTGCTTTTAGACTAATGTAGTGCGGGCCTTGGGAGTGGGGTTCTGTCCTTCTATTAATTAAAATAAGTATTTTGGTTTCAGTGAAACATTTTACAAATGGTTTCGGCCCAGAGAAACAAACATATATACATATTTCCAGAAGATCATATTCCTCTGCAGGTCAGGCAACATTTAACCTGACAAGGATAAAAAGAATCAGAAAGATAGAAGGGACCCAACCCCTTATCAGTGTCTTCCACCATATACCAGCTGCACATGCATGTAAGACAGGCCCATTTCTTATACATTTGACAAGGACTTCCTTAATCAGTAACACACACAAAGAACATACAGCAAGCAGACAAACAAAGAGAAGCAATGAGGGAAGATGTTTCTTAATTCTCACATCTTTCAATAACCATCCAAGGAGACACGTGACATACCTGAGAGGTCTTGCCTATTGTCTGGAAAACTCTGAGCACGGGACATGCAGGATGTTCGGAAAGAGAGGCTATTTAGAGAGAAAGAAGTGGGGAAGTGTGGAAGTGGGGGGAGGCAATTCAGTTTTGCATTTACGAACATGACAAAGGAATGGATAAAAGACTACTCATTTCATTCTTCAGCTTAGAGATAGGTTTGGCAAACCTACAGCTTAAATAATTTGTATTTAATTTATTAAAATATTTCTGTTCCACCTTTCTCCCCCAAAGGACCCAAGGTGTCACCCTGACTCAGTCCTAGACCAAATGAATGCTAACAAATCAAGTTTCCTTGTCCAAAGACCAGAGAAATGCCCTGGAAAGGTGCTGAGGACGTGCCTGTGGGCTTCCTGCAGGGAGGAAGGAATGCTGAATGAGAATGGACTTCGGTTTGATCCCAGCATGGCTGGGAAAGCCCCAACATGGACCTGTGGCAGCCACAGGTCTTATATGTCTAAGCTGCCTATGTTCCAATTTATGTCTCTCTTCTGGAACTAGTCTGGAATTCCTGAAGGAAAGAAGGGTGTTCTGCCAAAGGATAGGCTTACATGTATTCTACACCATGTCAGTGGCTGGCTGGAATCTAACAGCTTCACTGAGCCAGGACTTAGGTAGCAATCAAAACTCAAAGAGTCAAACTTTATTTCCAAGGCATGAAAATAACATGAACGCTACTAGATTGACTGACTGTCAAACACCCAGTTTATTACAACTGTTTCTTTTCTAAGCCTTTCTGATCTTCTCAACAGCTTCCTTCTCCTTCCCTTTCCCCCTTTCCCCCCAAAACATTCTGAGGCCTGCAACAGGCTCAGAGCTGGAGAAGGCGGAGGCCAGTAAAAATCTATCACCGGTGCTGACAAGTAAGGGAGTGTTCTTCAAATTCAGTTCACAGATTTCTCCTACCAATTTCTTTGTATCAGTTATGATTGCAAAGCCATACAAAGTGCTTAATGTACAGCAGACTACATTAGTACCTTCAGTCCCCATTACAGTGGTACCTATTAAGATGAATTTAATTCGTTCTACGGGTCAATTTGTTTTACAAAAAATATTCCTATGACATGCAGCTTAATGTGGCTCCCATGGGAATGCACTGAATTCGTCTTGCGAGGAATCCCATAGGAAAAAATTTGTCTTACAAAGTTCTCCTATTCCCGGAAATATCATTCATCTTACAAGTTTTTCATATTAAGGGGCATTCATCTTACGAGGTACTACTGTACGACTTCTTACATATATTTTCCATCAAATATAGCCAAGTGTTTCACAAGAGAATCTACATGAGAAACAGCCATATCAGAGCCAGTCTCATTTCCCCCCATCTAGACTACTGGTTATATTTCTCACAAGTATCAGTATCCACTACTAGTTTCTTGACTATCAGCTCCAGAAATCTATTACTGCTTAGTATTAACTTTGGGGAAAGATTTCTGCAGGAACAGGAGGAATCACTTACACATTACTCACCCACAATATCCAGACATGAGCATGTTCTTAAGCATCCCCAAACAAATCAGCTAACACAGGCATTTGGTATATGGTAGAGATGAGCTCATACAAATAGAACAAGTCAAATAATACATTAAAAAAGAAGAACACACACACACACACACACACACACAAGCATTGGAGTCTTCTGGACACCTCTGATATACTGATGGGACACTAGAAAACTCAGTTCAATCCTCACTAAGATCCATACCTGTCTCCAGACTGGCCCAAGGACTGACAGCTGCCAGATACTGAGTTTTCAGCACTGCTTAAAGGATCCAGCATCTATAAAACCAAGCCAGAGAAAATGATTCTAGTATGAAAATATAAAAAGGCATGGCGTCAAAAATATTTTATGTTGGTTTTGCTGGAGCTGGCAAAGCTACTGGAGGTTAAAACATCTACTGCTGAAATCAGTCGCTATCATAGTCTATGTGCTTGTAATTCCTCAAGCCTTATACCCGCTCAATTAGTGATATTTCAATTAACTGTTTTAGTTGCTCAGGAAACAGGCCCAAACCAAATGCCCTAACAGTAGAAGCAATAATAGAGTGAAAATCTATCCCTCCCATGACTACATTCATTTAAGCATCTTAGGTAGGGAGGAGAGTTTTGGAGCCAACAGTATATTCTGCAAAACAGCTCTCTTTCTCCCTCTCTCTCTCTGCAGGTATGAGAGCAAGTATGTAATAGATAGTCTATTGGACTATGACACAGGGGACCTGGGTTGAAATCTTGGCTTGGCTGTTGCTACTCACTGGAGGTGCCATTGGTTAAAACTACCGTTTACACATCTCATATACCTTGGAAACCACTTGGGTTGCTGTATGTTACATGTAACTTGACTGCACATAACATAACACACCCCTATGTACCGATGTACACACACTAATGTCTAAAGAAGGTAAAGAGTGCAGGATGTTGTCCTGACAAGAAGGGTGAGCTGGGCTATGTAGCTCGGGGGCAGAGCACTGGTTTTGAATGCAGAAAGCCCCAACTTCACCCTGCTGCATCTCCTGGCATGGGCAGGAAAAGCTACTGTTTGTAGCCATGGATAGCTGCTATTGTTCAATGGAGACTGCAAAACAAGAATGAAGTCAAGAAGCCAATGGTCTGGTGTAGAGCAAGGCAGCCTGCCATGTGACCCTCCAAGGCCAAAAAGACCGTTAGGAGGAGATTAGGAGGAGACAAAACTCACACACTGTTCACTGGTCTCTGGGATGAATTCCCCTTCACTGTTGATGCTGGTGTAGGATCCCTGGCGAGCAATTCGCTGCTGCCTCTCTGGGACGTAACCTGGAGGTGGTGAACTTCGACCTGTATTCTGAGAATCTGAGGATTTTAAAATACCTGTTAAAAGGGTGAACAAAACGAATGCCATCTGAAAAGAAAAGAGACAGTTGTGTTCTTTCCTGCACTCAAGAAGGAGACATAATACAAAATGACTATGCATGCCCTGTACAAGAGAAGACATGTGGTGGCTGCTGCCAAACCTTGTATACAGAGAATGATGTGTGCACAGACTTTAGAACAGGCAACATTAAAGACCTTGACCTTGCATTAATAACTATTCACAGGTATTAGAGAGGTACTTGGAAATATGTGTCATTTTGTTCCTAATTTTGCTTGCTGTTTTCCTTTATCTGATAAATAACTCCAATCTACCGATCTGAAATTCCATACTATGAAACAATGATTCAAGTGTAAAATGCATATCTAAGCAGTCTCAGAGTTTTGGCCTACTATAAGCATTAAAGTCTTTAAATGGCAAAAAGACAGCAAGTTGCCATTTTCAGGTCTGAAGAACCAGCCACCCAACTGTACCAACACTGTTCATCTCAGGATGTGATATATTCTAAAAGCCATCTCATCCTAGTCTTCCTGTTCCCCTTAACATCCTATATATACTAAATAAAGTACAGTGGAACCTTGACTTACATCCTGCTTGACTTGCATCATATTTGACTTGCAGCAAGAAGGGGCCTGTTTGACTTGAGTCGCAGGCTTTGACTTACATCTTGAAGCCCCGGCACAAGGCACCGGAATTGGGCGGCAGCCACAACCCAGCATCGCGGCTGCGCCTCCAAACTGCTCCTGCCTTCTTTCCCTCCTCCGGCAGTGGTGGCTTTGGCGAGACCAGCTCAGAGCACCGGGAGTTGGTCCTCAGCCTCACCGAAGCCGCCGCTGCTGCCGGAGGAGAAGGGCCAGGAGCTCGGGGCTGGCCTCGCTGGTTAGACAGTCGGCTCAGTCTTGTAAAAAATCTGGCTGCAGAAGTCTGGTCCACAATGGAAGCATTTTAGTTGGGGAGCTGTAAAGTTGTGGGACTCTAATGGTAAGCATATTGTTGTTCAGAACTTGGAACGTCAGGTTAAAAATCAGTAAAAGTTAAATGTTAGACATTGTTTCTATGAACATTAAAAAGTGGAGGCGTATAATTTGTGGACTATAATTCCACTGCCTCCTCCTCTCTTTGAAGAGAGATTTCATTTACATCCCCAGAAGGAATCGCCTATCATAGTCAAATTTGTGTTAAATTGCTGTTTTCGGGGGTCTTTTTCATCATCTAGAACGGATTAATCCGCTTTCCCATTACTTTCTATGGGAAACGTTTGTTTGACTTAAGTCATGTTTGACTTAAGTCTAGACCACTGGAACGGATTAATGACGTAAGTCAAGGTTCCACTGTACTTTCTTAAAATCCCATTTGTGTCAGGGTTCTTCTCCTGTTTGAAATGAAGGAAAGTAGTAGTCTCAGATTTAGCAATAAGGATTTACAATTAGCAACAATAACAATAATGAAAACAGACAGAGCCTCTGCTGGTTTTGACAGTTATACCACATCTACTGTGCTGTTAAGAGTGCCATGGAGTGATTGTTAGAGGAAATAACTCCAAAGCTTATGAGTGATATTTCTTTCTAATTCCAGAGGACAACCCTGATAAAGTGCAAATGATGCAAAGCACCATCTTTTTGGGGGCCATGTATTCAAATTCTGTTTGTTTTACTCATATTCTCCTCTTCCTCATCTTCTCTTTCCACTGAATCCCCTGCATCTATCGCAAGAAACTGTAGAGACTATAGCCAAAGAGATTGGTGGGGCTGGATTTTATTTACAGAGTAGAATTTATCTGTTGAAATTATAGTTGCCAGACTGTTAATACTCACTGATGGACAGGTGTCGGCTTCTGTTTTCAGGTGGCTGGTAGGTAGTGGTCACATCTCCCACAGACTGTGAAGTTTTGATTCTGACTTGCTTTTGCATTCCAGAATGGGATGATGAACTGGTGTGCTGAAAACACACACACACACACACACACACACAAAGAGCAAGGCCAGTAAGATTTAAGTATTTTGGTAAAGGGACCTAGAGGAGCTTCTTGGTACAGTGGTTAAACTGCTGTACTACAGCCAAAACTGTGCTCAAGACCCGGGTTTCAATCAGTTGAATAAGTTGACTCAGCCTTCTATCCTTCCAAAGTGGGTAAAAGGAGTACCCAGCTTGCTGGGGGGGACAATATACTGTATAGCCTGCGTCATTGAGCCTGGGGCAGTATATAAGCAGAACACTTTGCTTTGCTTGTATATTTTTAATAAGGTTCAAGATGTGAGTGTGTGTGTGTGTGGTGGTGGGGGACAGTAACAGGGTAGCAATATTGCACCAAAGTCTGACTAAAAGCTCAGGTTGAAAGACCACTAACTCTTGTTCTAGGGGTTCTCAGTCATACAACAGGGTAGCCAATACAAAAGGTTAATTCTGGGTCGCACAGAAGCAATGACTAAGTTGAGGGTTGAAGAACACTGTGCATTCCTTACACCGGAATTTCATCATATGGAAACAACATCTACCACTAAATTTGACATCCTGTCCTCAGTGTCAACATCAGAAAGCTCAAGGAGTACAGTACTTGTCATCTACAGGTACCACTCGCCTGGGTGAGCATATCTGTGGCACCTCTCCAGGTCTCACCTGAGAGACAGAGGCTTAACTTTGACTACACAGAGAGCTTCAGAAATACTTTGAAACCATAACACCCATCTCTAAGATCCTCTCTGCTTTTTTGGCTTTGACTTACATGGTTTCTATCTTGAGACAGCAGTAATATTCTAAGGCTTTTCACATTAGAGTTTCGGTCCAAAAGATCTATTGCTTTATCAAGGTCATCTTGACTCTTCAAAGGGATAGATAACTGCAATGCAAAGAGCAGAGATAACCAGTTAGCCAAGCCGTATGACATTGGAAATCCTTCCTGGAATAAAAAATAAATTAATAAGATTGCAAAGTAGACTTATAGATGGTCTTGCTGTTTTATAGTATATATTTAGTTGGGAGTAAAAGCCACACTTTCTTCACTGTGTTAAACTATACAAGTCAGACTAAAGCTATGCACATAGTAGGTTGAAATAAACATGGAAAATAAATATTCATAGGTCAGGGTAAAAAAAAGGCTCTAGTACTCATTCTATGTGTCACAATATATTTCCGACTGTTTACTCAGGAAATATTTAAAACTGCCCCTGTGCATTGTTGTTGTATCACTAATAGGAGTTTACTCCACTGAGGAAACATTCTAGGCCTGCCCTACCACGAATAGTGCCCTCAATAAGGGCTGCCTTTGGTGTTGCTGGTGACCAACTGCACAAGGCCACCTAGAGCGACTGAGGCAGGTGTGATGTTGGGTCTTGTTCCTGCCCTATACAGGAATCCATCCATGTGTACAAAGCTGTGCCCCACTGATTTTTACCTAGTGGAAATGATAGGAAATCAGAAATGGAAAAAGGAATGGCGCCCCTCTCAGGTTGGCATGCTGGACAACTATCAAGCTTGCCCACTCCTAACACTGGCCTTGCTTGCAATGCTGTAAGGTAAGTAGGTCAGTATTATTATATTTCATGCTGGAGACAGCTGCACCAAGAAGTAATAAGCAATAATCCAGTCTTCTCTGACCCCTTAAAAGAAACCCAACAGAACTGTTGATGCTCTCAACCTTCTTTGCTTATTATCATGTATCATATTTTCTCAGTGGGGACCATTCTTAATTTCAGCACATGCACTGATACCATTAAATGGCCATCTGAAAAGCTGTTTCTGTATCTATTTCAGGCCTTGTTTATTTCCTGCACCCAAGGATTATAAATTTTTAAAAGGTACAGAAAGTACAGGTGGGGGTGTGTATATGAGGGAGGCTCAGCTAATCTCACTGTACCCATGTTGTACTTTGACAATAAAGTATCATCAATCATCAATCATCAGCATCAGCATCCCCCCCCAGCACCCCAGCCATTATGGTTTTGTGAGGGAAATCAGTATTGCATAGGACTAATGATGGCCATTACCTCATTATTCATGTAATGGAGATCCAGCAGCTGACCAAATGCGGTTTTCACTTTTTGCTGCACATCTTCAAAGTGGACAGGCCGACTAAAAGGAATAATTCTGGAGGAGGAATAGTATGACAGTGATTGTGCAAGCAGAGGACGTTTTACACATTTCACACATGAACAACAGTTTGGCTATTTTATGCATGCTCAGTATTTATTTATTTATTTATTTATTATTTATATATATTTTTATACCACCCGTCTTCCCAGGGAAACTCCGGGTGGTTAACAATGGCAATAGACAAGAAACAAATGTAAATACACAGTACAACAAACAATAAGGGAAAATAAAATAAGATTTTAAAAAATCGACAAAATAGTCGACAATATCATCGGAAAGATGGCAGCACAATAATGACGTATGATTAGCAGTTGGTCTTTTCATGAGGTTCCTTCCAGGATCAGACTTCCTTTCAGATAGAAAGAACAGTGGGCAAACCCTGCAAAACTTTGGAATGAGTTTTTCAGGCGAAAGCTGAAGTGGCGTTTAATTCCTTTATCCTCAACATATATCTCAATCTGTATTTGTATATGAAAGAAGGGAGGTAAGATTACAAAGGAAGGTGAAATGTTACTTTGTAACCATTACAGACCATGACCATTGTCCTAATGGCAATTTTAGTGTTTTGTATTAAATGTTTTTATTGTTTTAATTGACATTTTAATGCTTTGTTTTAATTGTTCACTTCTATTGTAAGCCGCCCAGAGACCTTTGGGTAATGGGTGGCATATAAATTGTATAAATTGTATAAATAAATAAATAAATAAATAAATAAATAAATAAATAAATAAATAAATAATAAATAGTATAAATAGTATAAATAAATGAATGAATGAATGAATGAATGAATGAATGAATGAATGAATGAATGACAAAAGAAAAATTAAATATATATGGGAAGGAAATCTCATGTTTAGGATCTAAATTAAGAGCACCTTGGAAGATTTTGATAAAAAGAAGTAAAGAGTATGGGCACGCAGAGGGTAAATTGTGAATATGTATGTCTGTATGTCTGTATGTCTGTCTGTCTGTCTGTCTGTCTGTCTGTATGTATGTATGTATGTATGTTGTGTCATTACAGTCATGACCGACTCTTCATGACCCCATGTCCATTGATCTTTCCATAACAGAAAAACTGGGAAACATGGTATCTAAAGCCCTATTGCATTCAATAGTTTAGATATACTGTTTTTGTTGCTGTTGTTTTAAATAAGTAGTGTATAAGAACATGCTACTAACTGATGAGAAACCAGTTCATTTAAACAACGGTATCACAATGCTTTGGTACTGGATAAATCTATCTTGATGCACAGCACATTACAAATACATACACTTGAATTCCCCTCTTACGATTTTTTTTTAAAACCATGATGGATTTGGGTAGTTTTAGGCAGACCATTCCTGCTTTAAATATTTGTGGCTAGATCTGGCAGCTCGATTGAAATGAAACACATACAAATGCATTTTGAAAGGAAGCCTACATAGCTGTATAACTGCTGCTTGCATACAATTGAACTTTTCATTTCAGTGGATATATAAGTACACAAAATACACCCCGGTGACCCCACGATACAATTTCAAAGGTATCTGCCTTACCAAGAAGAGAAAAATGGCAGGGCTAGGGGGGGTAGCATTTCAACTGCTCTGTTGCAGTATATGCCAGAACACTATGCTTGTGTTGCTCATATAATCCTACAGAAACTCTGGGATCTTGATGTTACCAGTAGTACTAGAGTATACTTGCTTCTATTGGGGGCTCCCCTGGTGCATCATTAAGGTGTCAATACTATTTGCATGCTTGTATTCCAAAGTGAAGGATTAAATAATTGATGCCTTTTTATTTCACTTACTTCTATAGAAACCACTACATTTAGAGATGATTGTAGTGTAGCATGCATAACTGGGTAAAGTACCAGACTTCATATTTACTGCGTTTAATTATTTCTCCTTCATCTTCCCAATTCCTTTCTTTAAAATTACAAACCCTTAGGAAATAAGGCTATTCACGTTTAGAAATATGTGCTAAGCACTCTTATTGCCCAGAACCCAATGGGACATAAGATAAATATTTATGCAAACCTTCCATATAAGTACACCATTAGGACTATAATCCAATTTTATGCAATTAGGTCCCATTAAACTTAACAGGTTTTATTTCTATGCAGACATGCACAGGATTTCACTACAAATGTACTGATATACAGAAACCTGCTGGTGTTCATGCAAATACCAATTTGATTCTACATACTATATCTGGAATGGAGAAAAATCAGATGTTTCTTGCGGTATTAAAAAAATCGATAAAAAATTTGCCCATCTGAAAATTGGAAATTTTTCTATCAGTATCCTAAACCTAGAGTACAGCAGATACTCACAGTTTAGAAGATGAAGATCATTCTGCATGATGGTTATTATAGATGGGCAGGGATTACATTTTGGTGCAGTTTGGTGTCTGCACAGGTCTTCCACGGGCACCATGCACTTCCCTCTCCTGTCTCCCCTGGGCAACTGCCCACTCAGAGGCAGCATCATGGGCTTTCCTGCTCTGCCTCCTCATTTGAGAGGGGCAGCACAAGAGGATGCAAAGCAGCAAAGCGTGCAGCACTGCCTCTGAGTGGCTGATCGCCCAGAGGAGTCAGGGGAGGGAAGTGTACAGCGGCAAATGTGTGGGTGCTGTGCCAAGCCAGGCAGAACTGCTGAGCTGTGGTTTGTGGCCATCTCTACTGTTTGCAGCTTTCTATGTTCTCCTTCCTGTACATGTGAAGTACTTACTATACATTTCGATCTCTTCCATACAGATGAATGAAACTGATATTTCAACCACTGTATTATTCCTATGATTAAACTATGAAAGAATGCAAGCTGGAGACAGAACGCTTCCTGCATTTCTCCCTTTTAAAAAAGTTTTGAAAGACAGAAATATCATTATTATTTCATTTGAAAATATTATCTTGGTACAAGTCTATCATAGTCAAGCAGAGGAGCTTAGCATTTCATAACCTCGGTACCCAACAGAGCCCCTTTCCCAAAGAGAAATGCTCAAACCAACTGTTTATCCCAGGCAGGGTGCTTGGGGGCCCCAACACCAAGGGAGTTCCAGGAAACAAAAACAAGGGGCCGAGCCTTCTGAGTGGTAGCCCCTTGTCTATGTAATTCTTTACCCCTGGACATCTCTCCGACCTCTACACTAGATACCTTTAAACACACACTAAAGACCTGGCTGTTTAAGCAGGCCTTCCCCGATTCTGGTTCATAAGTCTAGTGTTTATATCCCTACCCAGATTTTTTTATACTGCCTCTGTCTGTTGCCAATTAATAGTTTCGTACTGACATTTTTCTTATATTGTTTCTAATTAGTATACTTAGTTGTTACTAGAAGAGCTTCCTGGTGCAGAGGTTAAACTGCTGAACTGCAGCTGTAACGGTGCTCATGAACTGGGGTTTAATTCCAGATAGCAGGCTCAAGATTCACTCAGCCTTCCAGCCTTCCGAGGTCAGTAAAATGAGTACCCAGCTCACCTGTGTACCTGAATTGTAAGCTGCCCAGAAAGTGCTTTAAGCACTATGGGCCAGTATATACGCAGAACACTTTGCTTTGCGTGTGCATTTTTATTTAGGCTAAAGACAATGCCAGGTAACCTAGGGGAAAAACATTAACAGGATAGCAGTATTGGCTGGGGTGCAGGGTGGGGATGCATAGCCTGCATAATTTATCTGTAAAGGACCCAGAGAGTGCTTTAAGTGCCATGGTGTAGTATATAAGCAGTGCACAGTTTTCCTTTGTTTTTCTTTATTGTTTTTATCTGTTTGTAGCCTGGTAGCTAGATTGGTAGTATACAAATCTAATAAATATGAAATAAATAAATAAGTGGCCAATCTCACTCAAATCCTTGACATTGATTATAAAGTGAAGGAAGAGCGAGACAAATCCCCACAGTCCAGTGTCGTCCTCTGTGGGCAGTACGTCGACTTATCAGGAACCTGTTCTCCCTTGCTAGGAAGGTTTGAGAACAGAAAGGGGTAATATACACTTTCAGCCAAAAGAACAAGGAGTTGTGGTTAGGGAGCTACTATATAGCATCCTCAACCTAACATCTTAGCCGAATACAAAGGTTTAAGAGCACATTCTAGGATTAGTTAGTTCTTGCCATATCTCCCATCTGCTGGGGAGTGCAGATCTCCAGATTACTTTGAATGCCTAATAGCCTTCTTTCAATAAGTCACAGGCCCTCTGGAACCTTCAGCAATGTTTAAATTCTTTATTAAGAAAAATATAATTACATCTTATCAAAACCAGCTTCAGACAAGATTGAGAAAGAAATTATATGAAATTCTGTGAAGTATGTGAAAAGAACACAAACACTTACCGCCTTTCGCCATTATGTTCAAATTTTATCCTGACGTCATTCTGCCAAAGAAGACATTATTAATGCTCTCCCTGCATGCCTGAAAACCTTTTGTTCATTTTGCAATGAAGTAATCCACAACCATAGCAAGTACACATCTTTGTATTGTAACAGGAAGTAGGCTACAGGCTAAATCTCTTGCTTTTTCTAAGAAAAATAATATGTTCTTCCTGCAATCATAGATTGTTTAGGTTCACCAGCACCAATTCACCCTCCAACACACTTACTTCAGGCATTTCCACAATATGCCTTGCTTTTAACTCCTTTACTTTTTTCAGCAACTTATTTCCAACATTTATTTGTTTAGAAAATTCAAAGGAGCTTGAACCATGAAATAATAAAAAGCATACATTAAAACCAATCCATTACAAATATAAAATGTAGCTCTGATGAGGATGCAGTAACATCTCCAAAGACAAACTTATAAAGAAAATGGCAATATTTGCATCCCATAACCCATCCAAAATATATACATAAAATTTTGCCAGATACAGAAGATAAGCCAACTTTTAAAAGTGCACAAGTATTTATTAGAAATCAGGATGGAAGATAAAATGATTCAAGACTGTATGATTAGATGGGCACAAAACATAGGGCATAATGTTGCTATGGATCATTGGACACAATTATGGAAAAGAAACAAAGATGACAAAATCTGTGAGTTATAAAGAAAGTATATACAGTGTTTTATAAATGGTATAACAGTATTGGGAAAATCAGCAAAATGTATCAAAATGTTTCAAATATATGTTGGAAATCTAATAAGCAGGAGGAACGTTTTTATCATGTGGTGGGCTTTTAGTCAAGTTAAAAACTAATGGGAAATGGTACATGAACTTTTACAAAAAATTGTCTTTTGTTATACCTTTTAAACCAGAATTACTTTCTTGGCACCGGTATATAAATGGATCCAAAATAAGCATGAAAATCTACTTTAAAATGTAAAAACTGAATAAGATGTAAGGTGCTTGCGGAAGGAGCAACAATTTTTATACTACAGGGCATGTGTGTGTTGCATCGTTACAGTCGTGCCCGACTCTTCGTGACCCCATGTCCATGGAGTTTTCTTGGCAGGAATCCTGGAGTGGTTTGCCAGTTCCTACTCCAGGCGCCTACAGCACCCGGTATTCCCTGGTGGTCTCCCATCTAAGTACTAACCAGGGCTGACCACTACAGGGCATACGATCTAACAAATCTAAAGTGATTATAATAATATGGATGTATTATTGTGTCACTCCAATTACCCCACCCTTGCCCCTTACTATAAAAATAAAGTTCATATACTCCTGAATGCTATTTCTGCCATATGGATACAGAATTTCAGTCACATAAAATGCCTTTTCAATCTACCCAACTTTTTAGTCACTTTTTTAAAAAGTAACGAGAATGTAGCCTCAGGAAATGGTGGAAGAGCACATGGTTCCACTAGAACAGGGGTCCTCAAAGTTTTCAAACAGCGGGCCAGTCCACCATGCCCCAGACACCACTGGGGGCCGGACCACAGTGGGTGGGGGAACAGGGGACCTTGCTGTAGCCCTCCCACTTTGAATGCTCCACTAGCCAGCATGATGATCATCTGGGTGGTAGTTGGGGGGAGTGGGAGAAGTGACATAGCCCTCAGCAATAGAAGCAGCTGTGGAGGCTGGCTTGCTCGCAAAGCAGGGGGTAGGTGGGGGGATTGCATTTGGTCCCGGGGGCCGGACTCAGGACCTTAGGGGGCCGCATCCAGCCCCGGGGCCTTAGGTTGAGGACCCCTGCACTAGAAGCTTGTACTGCGCCTCGTGCTGTGGCCTTGTGCTCTATTTATTGCAGGCATTGAAAACAATGGTGATATGGAATATGTTTGCTCCACAGGCCAACTGGTTGAAGCAGCTACATTTTTAAGAATACATTGTATTTATTTTTCCTACTTTTGAAAGCAATTTTAACTTTCTCTACAGGTTCTTCCAAGAAACATTTCATTACCCCCCAGTTCTCTCACAATGCTAACCAGAAGACAAGAAAATCCTGCATTGAATTCTAAACATTTAGTTGCACGTTGAGCATCTTTTTACGTTTAATAACACTACCAATGCACACAGGGACACCACCCTTTGAACACCACTACAAAATGTATTTACTTATTTATTTCCGACTGGCAACACTAAAAGGGAAAATAAGTTTGCTTACTTGAGCCTTTTTGTCCTCAGCTGCACGAGCATGCTGGTTTGTTATTGTCGAGTTGCTTGGAGCCGACTGGTTGCTGGCATTGTATTTTTTCTTAAAAGGGGAAAATACCAAATTTATAAAAGACCAACGAGACCCCTGGAGTTGCAATAAGGTTCCTTTCAGTTGGAAGGCAGAAGACTAAGGAGCAAAGGGTCAACTCTTCTTCCAATAGAAGGCAAAGTTACAGAGAAACACTTCTTTCTCTTAACCTGTGCAGCTTCTTATATACATTCTGCAGGAGATTCCCAATGTGTCATATGATTTAAAATGAGATACAACTGAACCTTACTATAACATTTTTTTTATTTTGGATACACCTCTGAGTAATGCCTCCCACTGGATCACATGGACAAGAGATTTACTAAAAAGTCCCCCGTCCACCCTATGAAAGGCATTAGAGCATAGCCACAGAAATTATTTAAAAGACTAACAAACAGACACTGTTCTGTTTATAAATCATATGAAGTTTTGTCATTAGCCATTTGGGCAGTTAATTTTAATTTTGCCATTTCCAGCAGACAGTGGTACTTTTTAAGATGAAATTAATCCATTCCATGGGTCCTTTGGTCAAACAAAAAAATTGTTTTGCAAAACATGGTTTCATAAGAACATAAGAACATAAGAAGAGCCATGCTGGATCAGGCCAAAGGCCCATCTAGTCCAGCTTCCTGTATCTCACAGCGGCTCCACCAGATGCGTTTGGGAGCGCATGAGACTAGATATCTGTCTCCTGATACCACTCCCCTGCATCCGGCCCTTGAAGTACCCTGGTTTAAAGCCTGGAGATTGCACATCTCCATCATGGTTTGTAACCTGTGATGGACTTTTCCTCCAGGAATCTGTCCAATCCCCTTTTGAAAGCATCCAGGCCAGATGCCATCACCACATCCTGTGGCAGGGAGTTCCATAGACTTACAACGCGCTGGGTGAAAAAATATTTTCTTTTGTCAGTTCTTACTCTCCCAGCCCTCAATTTGAGTGTATGTCCCCTAGTTCTGGCATTTTGGGAGAGAGAGAAGAGCTTCCCTCTATCCACTTGACTCATGCCCTGCATTATTTTGTATGTCTCAATCATATTCCCCCTCAAGCGCCTTTTTTCCAGACTAAAGAGGCCCAAATGTTTTAGCCTTTCTTCATAAGGGAGGTGCCCCAGGCCAGTAATCATTTTAGTCGCTCTCTTCTGCACCTTTTCCAGTTCCACTATGTCTCTCTTGAGATGCGGTGACCAGAATTGTACACAATACTCCAGGTGGGGTCTTAGTATTGTTTTGTATAAAGGCATTATAAGAATCCCTAAGAATGCATTGAAAACCAATTCAGTCAAACCCCAGCAAAGAGGAGGTGGCAGAATGCTGGACTGGATGGGCTGTGGCCTGTTCCAGTAACGATGCTGTTATGTTTTTATGTTTAATTAATCTGTTCCAAAGGGAACGAATTAACAGGTTTTCAATGCATTCCTATGAGAAGGCTGCCCCAACCCCTCTCAATCAAAGACAGCAGAAGGCTGTTCGCCCTGCAGCTGACAGACAACTGATTTTGACAGCTCCAAGCTGTCTGTTGCGGCTGTGTGGAGCAGCATTTGGCAAAGGGGGAAAGCTTTCCCCCTTCTTTGCTTCCCTCTTAAACAGCCTAGGCCAGGCTTGTCCAAACTTCGGCCCTCCAGATGTTTTGGACCACAGTCCTTTGTCATTGGAAATACAGGCTTGGAATTCTGGGAGTTGTGGTCTAAAACATCTGGAGGGCCAAAGTTTGGACATGCCTGGCCTAGGCAATGGAAGGGAGCTGAACCTCAGAAGCAGCTGCCTGGGAAGTGCACCTCTTGCCTGGCAGCTGCTTTCAAGCCTTTACTCACCTTCATCGCCAGAGCTGTTTGCGAGGGAAGCGGCGGCAGCAGCAGCAGCAGCAGCAGCAGAAGGGATCAAAGCACTTCCACCTCCTCTTTACTGGGGTTTGACTGCGCCCAGCAAAGAGAACATAAGCCTTGCTGGAACAGGTCACAGCCCATCCAGTCCAGTCCAGCATTCTGTCTCACACACTGGCTCGTCATTTGCTTCAGGGCATTCCAAGGCAGATGTCTTCACCTGCTTACATATCCTGCCTGTCTCTCCAACCCAGAGGTTGTCCTTTGGCATCCATAATGATAGCCATTGATACCCTTGTTCTCCATGAACTTGTCCAATCCTTTCTTAAAGCTGTCAAGGCTGACAGTTGTCACCACTTCTTCTGGCAGGGAGTTCCACAGACCAGTGATCCTCTGGGTGAAAAAGTATTTTCTTATTTGTTTTGAGATCTAGCACTCTAAAATTTCATGGAGTGACCCCTAGTTCTAGTGTTGTGCGATTGGGAAGACAGTTTTTCCTTAACTACTTTTTCCACAACATGTATGATTTTATAAACGTCAATCAGGTCACCCCATAGGCTCCATCATTCAAGAGTGAAGAGGCCCAGCCGTTGCAGCCTCAGATGGTAAGAATGGTGTTCCAGTTCCTGAATCATTCTGGTTGCCCTCCTATGCACGTTCTCCATCTGGAGGTATTGTGACCAGAACTGTACATTATACTCCAGATGGGGCCTCACCATAGATTTATAAAGAGGCAAGATGACACTTACTGACTTATTTTCTACACCCTTCCTAAAGATCCCTAGCATTGAGTTTGCTTTTTTCACTGCTGCGACAACCTGGGTTGACAGCTTCAATGAGGTGCCCACCAGGACATCAAGGTCCCTTTCCTGGTTTGTTGCAGAGATTTCAGATCCCATCAGTTTATAAACGTAATTGGGGTTTTTTTTTTTTGCTCCAACATGCATCACTCTGCACTTGCTAATGTTGAAGCTCATTTGCCAGTGGTTTTCCCACTTCCCCCAGTGTCAGGGGATCCCTCTGGAGCTCCTCACAATCTCTCTCTGTTTTTGCTACCCTGTATAATTTAGTGTCGCCGGCAAATTTGGCTACCTTGCTCTTTACTCCTACTTCTAGATCATATATGAAGAGGTTGAAAAGCAGGAGTCCCAGTACTGAACCTTGGGGGACCCCGCTCTTTACCTCCCTTCACTTGGAGAAGTGTCCATTTAGTGCTACCCTCTGTTTCTTGTCCCTTAGCCAGTTGCTGATCCAGGACAAGACCTGTCCCTTGAATTCATGACTGGCAAGTTTATTCAAGAGCCTTTGGTGTGGGATCTTGTCAAAAGGCTTCTGAAAGTCCAGATAAACAATGTCAACTGGATCTCCCTTATCCACATGCTTGTTGACACTCAAAGAAGTTCAACAGATTAGTGAGGCATGATTTGCACCTGCGGAAGCCATGTTGGCTCTCCTTCAGAAGCGCCTTCTCTTCTATGTGTCTATTAATTTTAAATTTTAGGATGGGGTTTCCATCACTTCATGGTTGGTAATTTCCTGCATCACCTCTGGATCCTTTTTTGAAGACTGGTGTTGCATTCACTACCTTCCAGTCATCAGGCACAAAGCCTGATTTGAGCGAAAATCTGCAACCCTGAATTGCCAAATGTAGAAGGAAGCCAAAGGAGGGGGAAAATCCAGAGCAAGCACCTATCATCTGTAGACATCAAGACCACCCACAGAAAATCGATGCCTGGCACTGGTCCTCTTGACATTTCTTGGTTCTTTTGAAAGGAAAGATGAGTGGAGACAATACCTGAATAACATTTTTACAAGACATTGCAAAATCAGTTTGGCTAAGGGTATTAAGATGATAAAACCAAATATTCACTAAACAGACAAAGCGACATTTATCAGACTACCTGTTTGTTGGAATGTGGAGAATCTTTGTGTTTCATGCTATCAAACCCAGACAATCTGGGACGTCGATTCATCTGGAGTGCAACCAAGTCCTTCATGATAGAATTCAGAGCCTCCTGTTCATCTGTAACAGAAAAGTGAGGCATTCTTGTGAGTGGCCAAGCTTTTCTTGGCGTGGAAGTGGACTTGCTACTTTCTTTTAAAAAATGTTTGCTTGCTCACTCTCTCACACACACAAACTCTTAGATGTTTTAAATTCTCTGCAAATAAAATTAAAAGCTATATGCTCCAACACTTATACTTTCAGAAGCACAACACTAAGTGTTTCGTGATACTGTGCAAGACTATTTGTTCCTATCCTGTCTAAAATGCTGCTAATTTCTGCTTCTTCCTCTTTAGTATTGCAAATATCTGTTTCCTCCTATGTGTATTTGCTGTAAAGATCAACATTTTATTCTTCACTGTGCTTTTCCTAGTTTATTATTCAAAATCCCCTTTTACTTTTCAGAACTTTTTTCTTAACTTTAAAGCTTTTTGCTTCTCCATGATCAACAATATAATCTTATACTATTTGCAGTTTTATATGTCAAACAATTCTGAATCTTATCAATTCAACATTACCTGTAAACCTCTTCTAAACCAAACTAGCATCTTTTTAGAACCTCCTAATATCAAAGTTCACAATCATCTACACCAGTGATGGTGAACCTTTTAGAGATCGAGTGTCCAAACTGTGATTCAAAACCCACTAAATTTTTTTGCAAAGTGCCAATGCAGCTATTTAACTTGAATACAGGTGGCTGTGAAGGGGCGATGTTGGGTGACCAGAGAAAGAGTACTGAGGGCCACCTTTGGCACCCATGCCATAGGTTCGCCAACCCTGATCTACACAGACACCGTCCCCCTCCCAAAGTGACAGCTACAAGTACAGTACTAAATTTTGATCAAGGCTCTTCTCTATAGGAGAGCACATAGTATAATGATGGACAAAGTTCCTAAATCATTGCATTGGTATTCTCTTTCTTCACTAAGTCTTGAGACTGCAAATCCGGTAGTCAGCTAACACCTCGAGTGCTACGAAAGAATATGGAAGGATAACACAATAAATGATGGACTTTTGCATTTACAAATTCCTTTCAAGAAGGGATCCTAAACCCTTTAAGCTGGAAATACTTTCCATTAAACACATAGTTTGCAACTCCCTGCCTATGGGGGTATTCTGGGACTGCTCAACTTGCCTAATGCTACACAGGCTCTATCTAGTTCTCAGGGTGGACTTGATTTAAAGCAAATTGATATAAGTCACAATTTAAATAAAAACATTTGGTTTTTTGATTATTTAGATCATTCTGATTTTTTAAAAGTAGGCTAGGTGATACCTTTATTGGTAACTATTAAAACAAAAAAAAGTAAGCCAAGCTTTCGATAGCAACTTGCTATCTTTATCAAAGCATTGTATCAAATATGCCAAAAATAGATAGAGGATGTAGTCTATCAGGCGCTGATAATCTTTTTTGTGAGATGGAATACACCAGATGATGGCATCAGGAGGCAGGCTGGTGTAAAGACTGCTTCAAAGTCCCAGATACAGTTTAACACCCAGCATATCAAACAAAGCAGCAGAGTCCTTGACCACCCTCCTTCCCACCCTCAATTTGGCTCTATCGACACTACAAGTCCCTGCTGGCCTGCCACAAATGTTTTCAAAGGGGAGTACAGGTTAGGGTTTTATTTTTCTTTATATTTATATGTTTTATTCAATTTGTTTTCAACATCCTTTCTTATTTTACAAATCATTTCTAGTCATGGGGTAGCAAGTCAAGTGTGTATATGGCTACAAATTGCATTTTATTATTGTCACATTAAAAACAAAGAGTAAAATCCTGTTGTTAGTACCAAGCAGAACAGATTCCACAGCCAGGTACCTTTTGTGAGTTTTGCCATTTTGCATATACAGTCACACACACCCCCACCATTCACAGTACCTGTACCTTGGAGGCGCACGGGGGGCGGGGGCGGGCGATCGGGTCGCTCCATGCCCCCCCGCGCTCCTCCGAGAAGCCTCGGACAGGCGCGCGATCCCCCCCCGCCCCCACCCCACCCGCTTCCGCATATCGTGGATTTTCATGCATCATGGGTGGGGTGGGTCCCTAACCCCCGTGAGCGGCGGGGGCTGACTGTATAGTATGTGGTCTATGGGGCCCCAGAATGAATCATCTGAGTTTCCATTATTTCTTATGGGGAAATTTGCTTTGATACAAGAGTGTTTTGGTTTACAATTATGTTTCCAGAATGGATTATCCTCATAAACCAAGATATTACTGTAATTGAAACAATGGAATTTAAAGAGGAGTTGACTCACTAAATCCCTAAATTCAGTGAGCCTAATATAGTGTGAATGACCATGCTAAATAACAGGATTTCAACTAATGATAATTATACTAAGTTCTACTGAAATAAAAAGGGCAGTTATATGTAACAAATTCCAGTTCAATAATTTCGTTGGAATTTTGGCCTACTCTTCATGTCAGCTACAGCTACAATTAAGGCTCCCCTAGGAAAGCATTCATTTAAAACATGTTTGTTTTTCTTATGCAGGATAGTATGCATGTGCTCCAACAAATATCAGGTGTGAGATTCAGCTTCAAGGACAAATCTTTGCAACACTGAACCAGTACAGCTAAGTGCCTACACATGATGGATTGGCTGCAGTTTTAATAGTGCAGAGACAGAGTTTTGCTAGGTTTCCAGGAGGTCTGGGGAAAACAGCTCTGCTTTGTGCTGGAATGGTGTTGTTCAGGAAATGCTTTTCATGTTTTAGAGGCCACACGCCAAACTATAATCATTGATAAAAAGAATTGGCACATTACAAGGAAAGCTACAGAGCTGTATCAATTATTTATTTCTTTAACATTTAGAAATTAACATTTCTTCTATAATATGGATACAAACTAACAAAGCTAAACAAATAAAGAGTAGGAACACTTGCAGAACTGTAAAAACAGGAAGCCTACAGACCCAGGTGCTAGCATAGGAAAGGAAAACTGAAGTTACATTCATTTATTTTCCTTACAACTGAATGCTCCTATATATAGAAAAATCTGGTTGATTCATTTAAGGAAAACCTACTAAAAGGAATGAATTTTGGAACTTATAATCAAGAGTAGCAACCAAATGAATACAATTCATGGATATTTTAACAGTATGGCCCTATTCATAGCTCCACAGAAGACAGTGCCAAGAAAAATCTAACTTCAGGTTACATACACAGAAAATTTAAAGACATGACAGTCAATTTATTGTGGTTATATGCCATCAGGTCAGAACTGATTTACTGCAACCATTATAGGGTTTTCAAGGTAAGGGAGGTAGTTAAACAGTGTTTTCACCATTTCTAACCCTTATTAAGTTCTCATGGCATAGCTATGGAATTGAACCCAGGTCTCCCGAGTCCCAGTTTATTATACTGTATCCATTACAGTGGACCCTTGTATAACAAACAGCTTGTATAACATAACATTTGTACAACATAAAAATTCCGGAGATATGGGAAATTTGCTTAACATAATCGCCTATGGGGAGAATCTGTACAACATAAAAATGGGATTTCTCTGGTTTCAATGCATTCCTATGGGAATTTGTATAAAGGAAAATTTGCTTAACATAATTTCATTTGGAACGAATTAATTCCTTTATACAAGGTACCACTGTACTCCACATTGGGTACACAGACAATAAAGTAGGTAGCCAGTGGTCAAGAAAAGCAAGAATTATACTATAAAACACTAAGAGCATCAGACAGGTGATGCCTGCTCTAAACAAAGACACAGCAGGCACTTGCAGTTTTCATGATGCTTCTGGGGTCCCAAGACGACTCTCCTTTGCGCAGGATTTAGAAGGTGACTGCCATGGAATACATTTTAAATAGTGTAACATCTAGGATGCAGCAATATACTACTATAGGTTTTGTGCTATAACCTCTGAAATTGAACAAAGCTGCCCAGCTGCAGAAAAAAACAATAAAAAAGCTTTAACTATAAAATTAATTGCCATAAAATCTGAAAGCTGACTGGACAGCCCAGTGGTTCGGGTACTTGGCCGCAGAACCAATGGTTGGGGATTCAATGTTCCAGTGTGCCTCCTATGAGTGGAGCAAGGCCGTGTGGCCTTGGGCAAGTAGTACAGTCCCAGGACACCACCAGAAGAACGGAATAATGGTAAATCACTTTTGAGAATTCTCTACCTGGAAAACTTTGACAAAGGGCTGTCATACGTCAGAACTGACTTGGCAGCACGTGATTATAATGACAATTATTATAAAACATTCCCAAACAAATCTGATGGCTATCCTGCAGCAAGGAAGTAAACATATAAAGACTGCCTGGTGCAATTGTCCTTATCTGCAACACTACAACAATTCATGCTTTAATTTGTAGTATTACTTGTGTTTTTCCATTTTTTTTTTGTTTTCCATCTCTCAGACTAGCATTTTATTCCTCTATATATGCTCACTTATTGTTCATAGCTTTAATGTTGCCCTTTTAATGACATAAGATGCCTCTTCACAATCACTGTTCTTGGCTTTGAATGTTGTTTTTAATGCTTCTTGGCAAATTTTGTATACTCATTGTCTCCTACTCTGTATATTGTTGTTTTATGAAGTAAGCAACCTTGGGTTTCCTTTTCCAAGGAGAAAGGCATGGTAATTTTTTTAAAAATAAATTATCAAAAAGACGATCTGAATGCATTGAACCAATCCTGATAATTTTTAATAGGTAGGCACATTAGCAAAATGATAAAGAAAGAAAAAGAGTGCATAGAAGGATAGCCTGCTGCAACTGGACCTACAATCTCCGTTTAAAAAAAACCACAAGTACCGTATGTACAAAGATGTACTATGCTCTGTAAAAGAAATAATTTTTTTGTAATAGATAGAGGCTTGGAACTATGATCATAGCCCACAAGGCCACAACTTTCAAAGCCAGGATTCACATAATGGTCCCAATAACTTAACTGAAGTTAAAAACATGTGTTGGATTATATTTTCCTCCTAAATTCAGCCTTATGAATTCCCAACACCACAGTTGCCTTAACAGCAAATGATATTTTGCATCACTCTCAAATTCAATCAGCTACTTTCACTACTAAAACTTTACTATACAGAAGTCCCTTGTTTATCACGGGGGATAGGTTCCCAGCCCACCTGTAATAAATGAAAATCTGCAATATGTGGACCGTCACCTCCCCTTCAAAGCAGCCTGGGAGGGTGATAGTGACGGTGGTGTCAGCAGCAGAGACAGTGGCGGCAATATGCAGGCTCAGGTGGTGGTGGTAGGGACAGCAGAGTAAGTGGTGGGGACAGCAATGGCAATGTGCAGCAAGAGGTCAAAAGCAACGCCAGTGGTGGCGACAGGGACTATGGTGGGGGTGGCGGGGACAGGTACCATACATCAGTGGTCCTCAACCCCCGGGCCGCGGACCGGTGCCGGACCGTGGAGCAATCCGCACCGGGCCGGCGCCCGAGGAACTTCAGATCATTCATTCCCAAGCCGCAGGCGGGCGGGAGAAGAGAGGCATAGTTTAGTCATGTCCACACCCCCCTCGCTCGCTCTCCCTCCCTCCCTCGTAGAGAATGATGACTTGCCGCCCATTTTAAGCCACTTGTCGGCAGAAGGGGAGGGGAAAGGGGGAGGTTGGCGTGGGGGCGGTCGCCGTGTTTAGAGCCCATGCCCGACGCGAACAGACCTAATTGCCAGCTCTAGGCATGTTTCCTCCAGGATCTCTTACCCCCCCACCACCACATGTCCCGGGGGCTTAATTCCACCCCGGGCCAGAGTCTCAGTCTCTCATTCTCTCTCTCTCTCTCGGTGCCTCTGTGCCGCGGGGCGCCTGCTCCACGCACTACTTTGCCTCGTGTGTAGGGAGACCAGGGACGCGTCACTCGAAAGAGCGGCAGTGGCGGCGGCGGCGGAGGTCCCGCGAGCGGATGGCGACCCCCCCCTCCTCCTCCTCCTCCTCCTCTTCCTCGGTTCGCCAGGAGTAGTTCCGGTTGAGGCCGCCGGCGAGGGTGCCCTCCGTGTCTCCTCCTCCTCCTCCTCCTCCTCCTCCTCCTCCTCCTGCAGCCAGCCTTGCCCAACTTCCCAGCAGCCTATGGTTGGTTGGCTGCGCTTGCCGAGGCTCCTCTTGCGGCCGGCGTGACCGGGCCAGAAGGAAGGAGGAAGCGCCAGCGCCGCTGCCCGCTCCTCCTCCTCCTCCTCCTCCTGCTCTCAGGCTGCCGGTTCTCTCGGCTCCAGTTCTCCCCTTCCGGCTCTTAAGGGTGGTGGGCGCCCGCCCGACTCCCTTCCCCCCCTACTACCACCACCACCCTCATCCTCCTCTTTGGCTCTCTCTCTCTCTCTCTCACGTGCCCCCCCCCGTGGGCGCACCCGTCCACCCGCTTGCTTGAGGCCACCCTCCCCCCCTCCCTTCCTCACTCCCCACCCCCACCCCGCCTGGTCTCCTCTGCCCCCCAGTCCCCTCCACCCTGCCCTGCCACCCTCCCCCCCCCAATTCCTTCGCCATGGCCACCCGCTCGTGCCGGGAGAAGGTGCAGAAGCAGAACGAGCAGCACCAGGCCATCCTGGCCAAGCTCCTCCGGGAGGAGGACAACAAGAACTGCGCCAACTGCGAGGCCAAAGGTAGGAGGAGGGGGAGGGCGCAGGGAGGGGGGGTCCCACAGGGAGGAGGAGGGGGGGTCGGTGGGCGGGGCGAACGAGGGGGGGTGTTGCGCGCGCGCACGCATCAACCCTCTGAGGGGAGAGAGAGAGAGAGAAGAGGATGCGGGGCCTTTTAATTAAATTAAAATTATTAAATTAAAACAAGCGGGCCACGGAAAAATTATCAAACATTTACCGGTCCGCGGGGATAAAAAGGTTGGGGAGCACTGCCATACATCATGGTCCTGTGATATATGGACTACAATGTGGCAGGGGCCTACTATTTTCAGGCAATCTGTATCTCAAAACTATTCTTGAACACACACACACACACACACACACACACACACACACACACACACACACACACACACACACACACACACACACACACACACACACACACACACACACACAGAGCAACACAAAAAAGGGAATACAGGGTGCTTATGATGTCTTTGCTCCTATTAGCATGAGAATGCATGTCTTACATTTCACTCTTCAAGCATGAAATAACCCCTGTATCTAAAGTGTGTTGTGTGATTACCTCTGCCCATCCTGCATTATCTCATGGTGCTATTGTTTATGCTGTCATATTATATACTGGGTCATCCTTCAGGTCAGAAGGGTTCACACAAGTATGTGTGAATGCTCTCAGGGTGTTATCCAACCACCATTAAAATAATAAACCAGGCATGTCGAAACTTTGGCCCTCCTGATGTTTTGGACCACAACTCCCAGAATTCTAAGCTTAGATTGGCAATGACAAAGGACTGTGGGAGTTGTAGTCCAAAACATCTGGAGGGCTGAATTTTGGACATGCTTGCAATAAACTGTATCTTTTACTGGCTCCTTATTTTGCACACCCACCCATTTTGCCCCCATTATACACACATGAGATGTTACGGTTCTGTTTTGATTGCAAGCTGCCTTTTGATTCCATGTAGGACAAAGTACTGAATTATAAGATTTAAATAAAGATGAAGTACAATAAAATATTGCAGAATTCTGAACCAACAGATCCAAACTAAAACATTATAGTCAAAATCTGGCATGGGACAATATTCCACCAAATTACAATATTATTGTGGACATTATCTAATATGTATCAAGTTGTACAATAAAGCATACAAGTAATGCCTACACTGCCTGTGCAACCTGCACCAACTTGACAACAAAAGAGAATGCCATGTACCCTAGCAGCCCCTAAGCTTTTTAGCAACATGAACCAGTTTTATCCCTGTGTGGAGCTTCTCGGGTGCAGACATGCATCCAGTGCTTCTTCTCCAACATATCTGACCCCCGTGCTAGCTCAGCCACGACCTAGATAAAAAAAATAGCAACAGTAGCACAAGAGAGGAAAAGCCCAGCACAGAAGGTTGAGAAACATGCATGCCTAGGTAGGCACACATCTCAAAGGAAACCTTGCAGCCCGGTTTCTAACAGGCTGCAGAATGGGGGTGAGGGACCCATGATTTACATTATACTGACAATACGATTTGGTCCCATATTTTACGAGACCTGGTTAAGCACTGGGCACCTAAAAATGATTAAATATCAGGTGTCAGGTGAGTCTCTCTTGAAAGCATCTGCCAGCAACGATGCTACACAGAGGCCAGGAATGCCCCATCCCTGTTGTCTTTCTGGAAACAGGCAAAGACCTTTCTCTTCAGGCAAGTTTTCCCTGAATGATAGCCCACCGTACATGGTGACACAGACTTGTGTTTATAACCACTTATAACTTTGTGCCTATGTTATCAATTGTTAGTTCCCATCCCTCATAACTTTTAGATGGTCTACCGTACATGATTACATGGAATGTATACTCTTTTCTTAACTGCCCGCATTCTCTTTTAGCATTAATGTCGTCTTCTAATTCTGTAAGATACCCCTCAATTCCCTGTTCTTAAACTTGAATATGTCTTAATTGTACTGGACTGTATACTGTAAGTTGTCTTGGGTCCTTTTCCAAGGAGAAAGGCAGGTTAAAAAAATACTCATAAATAAAAAAAATAAAACAGAAGCAGCTTCTTCTCCAGTTACCAAACACCAGATTCCTGGAGGGACAGACCCAGATAAGAGCATCAAATGTCCTTAGAATCAAGGTAACATCGCTTGGGTATAGGTGGTCCTTCTGATATTGCCATTATCTAAGTTTGAAAGCAAGTTGGAGAAAACAGCTGAACCCAACTTCAGATAAATTTTGTGCTTCTGAAGACCACAGAAGTGTATGTATGAGCTTCTTTTAAGAATTCAGGCAGCATCACTTAGAGTCCTATTTTAGGAGATAAGCGGGATATAAATATAATAATAAATAAATAAATAAATAAAGTTATTTGGTATTTTCATTAATCTTTAAGGCACTGTACACGCATGCATCTCATGATCACATGTTATTCAATATCATATTTTAGCATCTTACCCTTTCATGGAATTACAAATAAGACAACAGCAATCAAGAGCTCTTTTCTGGATATGCATTTGACCTTGTAGATTCTGTGTTTCCAATCTGACCTATTTTGAAGTCTCAATGGTGCCAGGTGACCTCCTCCAAGTTTTGATTTACAGCAGGATAGTTAAAACTGGAGAGTATCCAACCGAAATCGGATAGAGGTGAGATGGCTCTTGGAATGCTAAGAAATCAATGTTTATTGCCTTTAGAAAGCCTGAAACATTTCAGCTGGTCAGGACTTCTCTAAGGTCTAATAAAAGTTCTGTAACAACATGAGGCTACACTCTCAACACATGAGAATGAGACTCTCAGTAGAAACTCCTGCAGGTTTTTTTCACTGCAGATATATATAGGCTATTCAATCCAATCCAGGTCACAGTTGTGACCAGGAGTACAATGGACAATTAAAGCTAGAACACCAATCACAGTGGTACCTTGTATAAAGGAATTAATTTGTTCCAAATGAAATTGTGTTAAGCAAATTTTCCTTTATACAAATTCCCATAGGAATGCATTGAAAATGGAGTGAACCCATTTTATGTTGTACAGATTCTCCCCATAGGCGATTATGTTAAGCAAATTTCCCCTATCTCCGGAATTTTTATGTTGTACAAATTTTATGTTATACAAGCTGTTGGTTATACAAGGGTCCACTGTATGCTGGTTTCTTGAGAAACCTGTTCTGGCCACTGTGACACAGGCTCTAGTGATGTCCCAGCTGGACTACTGTAATGTGCTCTATGTCAGATAACCAACGTAAGCCCCAAAGAAGCCCTGTGCCAGTGTTTAAATGCCTGTACTGCAGGTAAAACTGTGTTTACAACCTGGGGTTCAACCCCAGGTAGCAGGCTCAGGGTTGACTCAGCCTTCCATCCTTCCGAGGTCAGTGAAATTAGTACCCAGCTTGCTGGGGGACAATGTGTAGCCTGCATACTGTAATTAAAAACTGTGAACCGCCCAGAGACTACTTGAAGTGGTATGGGGCAGTATATAAACAGAACACTTTGCTTTGCTTTAAAGACATAGGAAACTTCAGTTATTCCAAGGAGAAAGGTAGGGTAAAAATATTCTAAATAAATAAATAATAAATAAAACACAGCAGCCAGACTGCTGTATTACAGGGATCACATTACACCTTTATTATAGTAGCTTCACTGGCTGCCAATCAGTTATAGAGCACAATTCAAAATGTTGGTGTTAACCTACAAAACACTAAATGGCCTGGGTCCAAACTACCTCAAAAACTGAATCTCACAGAATGAGCTGGCTCGGGAGCTAAGGTCATCAAGGAGAAGCCTTTCCCTCCATCCTGCCACCTTCACATGTCTGTAGAGATGTAATATTTCCTGAAATTTTGAGGCTTGGAAAAAAACCCATCCCCCCCTTTTCAGAAAAACATAGAGATTTTCAGAAAAATTGGAGAAAATGCTATATTAGCACTCCCCCCTCTTTTATAGCTTGAAAGACATTCTCTTACTTTAGGAACATAAAATATGACTACGGGCAATTTGACTTGGCTCAGTGGACTAAGGCTTCCAAAAACTGTCAGCTGCATAGTCGGCAGCTCGAATCCTGGGTGCGACGCAGCGGAGTGAGCTCCTGCTGACAACCCCAGCTCCTCCTAACCTAGCAGTTTGAAAGCATGTGAATGCAAGTAGATAAATAGGTACTGCTGTAAAAAGCGGGAAGGTAAAACAGTGTTTCCTTGGAGCCATGCCGGCCATGTGGCCATGGACCTGCACAACATTGGCTCTTTGGCTTGAATACGGAGATGAGCACCGCCCCTAGAGTCAAACACGACTAGCACATATGTGCGGGGGGAACCTTTACGTCTTACCTTTTTAAAATTACCACAACTATCATATTAAAATAGTGTATCCAAACAATTATTACAAACATAATTTACTTTTTAAATAATATTTATTTGTAATTGTAACCAACAAACTCTTGAACTGTTTACTAGTTTATGTGGAACAAAATAACTTCTACAAAACAATGTTTAAAAATCCAGAATTAGCAATTATCATATTTCCTCTCCACAGTATTATATACAAATAAAATGAAGCCTCTTTCTCATAAAAAGAATTGAAGGGGGGGGTGTATAGAAGGGAGTGGGACTAAGTTTCAGTGATTTATAAAAAAATGATTTGGAAACTATTTGAACACCCTGTCTTAAAACATTTTATTCATTATGTTAAAATAATTTTTCCAACTTTTTGGGGAAAAACAAAAAGTCTTCAGGAAAAAAAATGGGGGGAAAGCAGTTTTATTTATTTATTTATTTATTTTCAAATTTATATACCGCTCCTTCTTCCCAAGCAGGAACTCTGATTCTGATTTTTCTGACACCCCCCCCCAGTGTTTTTTCTGGGCCTTTACATCTCTAGGCAAAACTACCCATTCAAAAACTCACTCAGAAGACAAGTTTCCAGAAAGTCCAGTCAATCAATAAGAAGGTAGTCTATATGCTCTGAGCATCCTATTTGCAAAAGAAATGAATAGAGATTAGCTCCTGTGAAACTGTCTGTTATCCTGAACCCTTTCACTATATATATATCTTGCTTGCCAGTTTTTCATTTAAAGCAATGGTCCAAATCCAGCCCCACTAGGACCAAATATTAACTCACAAGAGTTTTCCTGCTTTCAGTTATTTCTAAATGGAATGTCAATAATAGGGGAGAGGGGGCAAATCTTAATGCAGCAGGTCATTATTGTCCTTCATGAATGCAGAAGCGTCTCCTAGCCCGAAGGTAACCAATAAATCTCCACCTAAGGACACGCTGCTAGATATCAGAGATCTGCTCATAGAGATTAAAGAGCTTTTGACCTCAGTACTAAAACCTCCCAGATACAGGGAGTACCCAACCTCTCTGGATTTTTCGTCCGTGCTTAACCAAAGACAATACAATGGGGGTCCTACTTCACCTCCAACGAATGGAAGAGGCAATGAGGGGCATTACAATCTATCTCCTAATACCATTGAGAAAATTGCCGGACTCTCTTGGGAGGAGTTATTACTATGTGTGGACCCCAAAGGGGTTTCCCACACCTTGCCCAACTTAAATTTACGAGCGGGACCTAGTTCTGATAATACGGCCCCAAACATTCCATTCATCGAGAGTCAACAATACAAAAGCGAAAACGACAGAGCCTCTAAAGTCATACCTCCTCCTAGTGTCTCTGCCTCTACCACTAGCAAGATGAAATCTAAAGCCCCTGTAATCAAACACAAGAAATGTCGGTCTAAAATGGTCAAGAGGTCCTCTACCCGCAAGCATGTGGGTAGAAAACCCACCTCATTGAACTTCCGGCCGCTTTTCAAACTACTTGACAAACTTGAGTCAAATCCAAAGAGCAATCTTGGCAAGAAGACAACTCTACCTGCTCTACCACCTGAAGAGAAGAAGGGGTTCAAAATCCCTACTGTAGTTACCACCTCCGGAAAGCATCAGACTTTTAACTCACTTGACCCATCAACCTCTTCCTTGACTATTGACTCTGCCCATTCTGCCCCCACTGCACCCTTGTCTCATCCCCTTGACAAGCGATCTGTTCATTCAACTTCTACTAATGCTGCTAGTCCTAATGCTGTGCTACTTGATCACAGTCACAGTCTCAGTCTAGGGAACCCTATCCCAGTCCTTATTAGGAACAGACCCAATCTTAGAGGTGGGAGAAGGAGAAAGGAACAAAGGGCAAAGTTCAAGACCAGTTGGATTCCACCCTGCCCATCTGCCTGGATCCCTATCACCAGCGAATATCATGAGGGCACAATTTCCACCAATATTCCCACGTCTGTTGGGTACTATACTACCTGACATGGAGATTATAATTCCCTTTATCATCTCCATGGATCAATTTGTGGGCCCCAGATCTCGGAGAATAATGCTGCAATAGTACCTGACTTAGCTCATGGGATGATCCTGGAAGAGTATTGTAACCCGGTATCTGCCCTCATATGTGCTCCTATGTATCCACAGATTTTCCCCCATCATAGTCCGCCTTGTACTCAATCAGGCCCGCATCCTATATTCATTCCTGATGGACCCAACTCAGGTACTGACCGCTCTGTGTCAGAAATACCGATTACAAGATGTCTAGAGGTACAATCTTGCCCATATCCTGGAACGGATCCGATAAATCCCCTTACCATAGATAGTAGGACTCCTTTCTTAGTTGAGCCGAATATTGGTAATGATGAGGCCCCCTCACACATGGATAACACTTTTATAAATATCTTATCATGGAATATTGCAGGATGGGCATCCAAAATTGGAGATGCTACCTTTAAGGAGTATTTGGGCAATTTTGACATCTTGTTACTCCAAGAAACCTGGTCTACAAAGGATATATACCTGGATGGATATATATCCCACACATTGAAAGCCTCTCCGAGTGGCAAAGGTGGCCGTTGTAAGGGTGGTCTTGCCATACTGGTTTCCACAAAACTTCAAGCCACGACTCATATTATAGACCTTACTTCAGATGTGGCTATTTCCCTGGTTCTGAGATTTAAAACATCTTCTCTTCTTTTGATCAATGTTTATCTCCCACCTCAGAAAACCCGTTCTCATTCGGCTACACTCTGGTCTGCCATAGAGTCCTATCTTGAGAGTCTAATACCATTGTACCCCTCTGCTTTCACTATTTTTGCCGGTGATTATAATGCAAGGATCGGCCAAAATGACGAGACTCTCTTTGCACGTTTTAATATGGCTCCCCCGGATATAACTATTGATTGTATTTTTGAGAGTAGGTCCTCAAAAGATCTCATCTTCAATTTTGCTGGTTTACTCCTTATGCTCACAATTGTTATTCTAGACTTGGTCATCCTAAATGGTAGCTGCTGGGGAGACCGGCCGGGTGAATATACTTTTGTATCCCCCATGGGTGCATCTGTTATAGATTACATTATAGTCTCTCGTAACTGTGTTGATTCTATTAGAGATTTTAAGGTGGATTGTCGGCTTGAAAGTGATCATTTGCCCCTGACTCTAAAGTTTCAGATTAATGATTTAACTATATTTACTGACAGTATATGCCATATCGAGCACACAGTTGAAAAACGGTCTGTTTGCTCGAAATGGTCACCTAAAATGAGTGAACTTATAAATCATCTATTACACTCTGAGGCCTTTATGCATCTGGGCAAATCAATTACTTCCGCTTCTTCACATTCTTCTTTACTCAAAGTATACGGTGAACTCATTGGCTCTTCAACAGTATCTAATTAAGGTCCCCCGCGAGGCCAAGCCAGTTTATCACGGATATTCCAAACCCTGGTTTGATCATGAGTGTAAAGCCGCCAAAAGAATTTTAGTCACTAATTATTGGGCTTATAAGAACCAGAATTTAGCTAAGATCCCTTCCAATTGGTTCACTCTAAAACAGAACTACAAGGCCTTGATCAGGAAGAAAAAAGCTCAGGTGCAATCAGAGAATTGGAAACGCCTAATTACTGCTTCCCAACTTAAGGATTCCACCGCCTTTTGGAAAGTTGTCTCCGAGGGTATGTCAGATACTTATTCCATCCAGGATTACTGTATTTCCCCTGCAGTCTGGGAGAAACATTTTAGAGATAGATTTACCTCGGAGCCCTGCAATCAAACGCTACCTCAGGAGGAATTGGCATCTCTAGTGAACTGGCCTCCTGTCTCAGCTGGTGAAATTATTTCCTTAATTAACCAACAAAGATCTGGGAAAGCACCTGGTGCTGACCTTATTTCTGCTGACTTACTCCAGGCTAACCCAGAATGGTGGGCCCCGGTTTTAGCCTCCTTATTTTCGTGGATTAATTGCACTGGTATAATACCTGAGGACTGGGGCCTGGCCATCATAATTCCCATTTACAAAAAGGGTAATAAAACATGATCCGGCCAATTATCGTCCCATAAGTCTGCTGAGCATAATCAGTAAACTTTACGCGAGATTCCTTTATAACAAATTAGCAGATTGGTTTAGCACAAATAATATTTTAGCGGATGAACAAGCAGGCTTCCGTTCCGGTAGATCAACTATCGACCAAGCCCCCTTATTCTGCAGCATTTGGCAGATAAAATACGCCTCACCCAAGGGTGGCTCGTTATATGCGGCCTTTATTGACTTCAAATTTGCTTTCGATTTGGTACCCAGAGAGCGTCTTTGGAGCAAATTTGAACTCACTTCCATTGACCGTCGTCTTTTACTGTTGATGCGACGCCTATATGAAAATACACGGCTGAAAGTGGTATGCAATAAAGCAGGAACTTTAACAAATTCAATCCCTTCTCTAAGGAGTGTTAAGCAAGGCTGTATTTTAGCTCCCCTATTATTTAATTTTTATATTAATGGGATAGTGGATAGCTTATCAAACCCCAACTTCCACCCTCCTAAGTTATCTTATCACCCAATTTCAATTCTTTTATATGCAGACGACGCAGTTTTATTATCCTTGTCTAGTATTGGTTTACGGCGTCTTTTAAGAACACTTTCCTCCTTTCGTGCCAATGAACAACTAATCATTAATTATTCTAAATCGAAGGTATTGATCTTTACTAGAAGAAGAATCAAACATAACTGATACATTAATGGTAATCGGATTAAGCAGGTCTCTAGCTTTAAATACCTAGGTATTCTTTTCCACTCCTCTGGATCTTGGCTTCCCCATATTAGAAATGTAATAATTAATTCTAGAAAAATCATTACTGTTTTACTTAGATTCTTTTATTCTAAGGGTGGCCAACATATTCCCTCTGCTCTCCAGGTTTTTAAGGCCAAAGTGCTTGCCCATGTGCTATATGGTGCTCAACTATTTGCCCAGTCCAACTTGAGTTCCCTCGAGGGAATTCAAACCAAATTTCTGAGAACCATATTTGCGGTACCTCCATGTGTCTCTAACACTGCCATCCGAATGGAGGCTGGCCTAACCTCTGTGGGTCTCCGAGCCAAAGTGCAATTATTTAATACTTGGTTAAAATTTCTTTTTCTCCCTGTCGGCTTGGCCCCTTTGATCCTTACAGATTTATTTCATTCCAAGTGGAAATGGTTCTTAGAACATAAATGTAGATCTCTCGGCTTTTCAGTAAAGCATGTTATTTCTCTGGGCTATAGTAGTGCCAGAACTGCCATTCATCAAAGGCTCAGAGACATTGAACTCCAACAGAACCGGGGCCTTTTATCTCACTCAAGTAGTACATGTAATGATGTGTTTATGCTCCCCCCCTATCTGAACAACATAGCTATCCCCAAATTCAGGAAGGCATTTACCTTAGCCAGATTAAATGTGTTACCCTCCAAACTGTTGGATGGAAGATTTCAACGGGTTCCCTATCATCTACGTTTATGCCCCTGTGACTGTGGGGATGTCGAAACCCTGGAACATGTACTTCTGTATTGCAGCTTTTACAGGGACCTACGCAAAGAGCTTTTATATCCAATTTTTCAAAGGTTCCCAGGTAGACCCAGTAAATTTTATATTGAGTATTTACTAGCTGATAAAAACACAAATATAACTATGATAATGGCCAGATTTTGTGTGGCAGTCATGGCATCCCGTAAGATGATTTTGTCATCAAATATTTGATCCCCTAATTCTTCAGTGTATGATATAATACCATCTCATATTTTAATATAATATTTAGAATAATTAATTGTTTATTATTACCCTATGCAACTATATGTCTATTAATATTTTCCTTGGCTACACGTTATTAACTTTTAATCTATCCAATTATATTTGTATTATTGGTGTTGTCTTTCGAATTTGATTACCATGTATTTTTGGTCTATGACCGTAAATAAACAATACATACATATTGTCCTTCATAAATAGAGAAAAGATACTGCCCATTGTATTATCTGTTTTCTAATTAAGAATATGCTTTAAAATATTCAAGAAAATTTTAATATCTTGAGGCATTTAACCATATACAAATTCAGAGAGACAGCCTATGGCAGGCCTGCCCAAAGTCCAGCCCGGGGGGGGGGGGGCAAATCTGGCCCGTCAGGCCATTCTGAGCGGCCCACGGCTGGCTGGCCCGCCGCTCCCTTCCCCTCCTTCAGCCCATGTTTTTTTTTTTTTAAAAAAAAATCTTCCGCCAACACCGACACCGCCGGGAAGCTTGAGGGGCTGGGTGGGCCGCCGGCTGGTGAGCAGAAACTTGTGGGTGGGCGGGCAAGGGGGCGGGCCACCAACACAAGCACCGCCGGGAAGCTTGTGGGACTGGACGTACGCACGGGGGTGGTGAACGGGCGGGCTGCCACCACCGGCATCACCGGGAACCTTGTGAAGCTAGGCCCGCGCGCACACGCGGGCAGGCCGCCGCCAGCGGCATAGCCAGGAACATTGTGAGGTTGGGCACACGCGCAGTCAGTGGGTGGGGCTTATTGGTCAGTGGGTGGGGCTTGCAGTGGGGTGGCAGGGTCAGGGAGCAACCGACCCCTGACACATTCTCAGCCACCAAATCTGGCCCTCCTTACAAAACGTTTGGGCACTCCTGGCCTATGGAGTACTTTAATTACAAGTTTTTGTTAAAACACGAAAGCTCAGTAGAGTAGAAATGCCAGCAAAGCACAGTTCCACAGGCAGTGAATATATATATACTAGATGCCCTAAGCACATCTGATCTTGCCTGATTTCAGAAGCTAAGCAGGGTCAACCCTGGTTAGTACTTGGATGGGAGACCACCAGGGAATACCAGGTGCTGTAGGCGCCTGGAGTAGGAACTGGCAAGCCACTGCAGTATTCTGCCAAGAAAACTCCATGGACATGGAGTCACGAAGAGCCGGTCACGACTGTAACGACACAACACACACACACCATTGTCTTGCTAAAGTGACTTGTCCCTGGGCTTGAATAAACCTGAGTCTGGCATATTTATATATATATATATAATTGATTTAAGTCATTACTTAAATCACAATTTAAATTTAAACTACTAATCAATCATGATTTAATTTAAAATCAATCTGATTTAAATCAAAACTAACCACTCTATAGGCATCTTCTTTTGAATGTACAGACCTTTTTGAAGGACAGAGGAAGACAATCTGCTGAACTTGATTTCAGGTACTGTCAGTTATTTATAAGAGTGATTCACATTTGAATCTGATATTCCATTCAAAACCCTACCAACTAAAAAACATTAAACAACACATTTGTTTGTTTTTGTGTTTTCCAGAGAGGTATGGCAGTGTTTAAAAGTGGTAAGGGCCCTTGGAAGGAAGACCATTGAAACAGCAAAACTATAAAAAACATCTAATTTTAATTATTTGAAACTACGGTAAGTGGACCAGATTGAATTTCATCTAGCAATTATGTCAACCCTTTATCAAAAGGATCATTGATTCCTTATTGATTATCTCTTGTACGCCATTCTTCCTCATACCTAGCATATATTTATTCAGCATTTTTTTGCTGTACTACAATATTCTTTTACTAAACCTGGAGACAAACTGCTTGAAACAAAACCAGGACTTTGGGCAAAACATGGGCTACAACTGTTGCCATTTCTGAGACATCTATGAATGAGAGACATACTGTAGCTTAGGTACAACACATATCTACAGTAATACATATATCCTGATGCCTGGCTGTCATGGGCTTTCTGAATGCTTAGTAATCTTGATAGCATCAGCCATAGCATCTGTCTTCCATTGTAAATTTATTTGTATCATTCCTGAGTTACTGCTTATAAAAAGCTTATCTTCAAGTGCTTCATTTGTATTGGCAAAGCTCTGTTTATTTTGTTATTCATTCATGTTACTTCAACTAGATCTTGCTTTATTATCTTATAGAATATGTCTCATATTGTATGGAGGAACTTATCATTGTTATAATACTTCTTAAATACAAACAGTTCATGAAAATCTATCCACCCATGGTCTACAGATCTGCTTTTGGTCCCAATACTGTATATATATTAAGAAATATTAGGTTCTTGCCCCAACCTGCAAAAAAACTGCACCAGATTCTTCAATTCAGTTTACATCAACATTCTGAGTTTCAAAATATTTCAATCAGCACTTAGTTTACTAATCTCGACAGAGGCTAGTCCACTTCAACAAAATAGCTAGGTCTACATGCAACAAGGAATTGTGTTTTTATGCAACACAGGCAACGGGTGGGAGTGCTAAATGAGAGTGTCCACTTCAATTTGTAAAGGAAGCTCAAATGACTTTGGCAATTGAACTCATGAGATTGTGCCTTATGAAAAATCCAGGATTCTGAAATTGTTCTCATTTGCCTTAGCTCAAACCAGAAAGAAGGATACTTTTAAGGATAATCTTAATAGGCTACTGAATCAAATCAGAAAAATAGAATAAAAGCCAAATCTGGCATGTTCTGCACCTAGAATTAAAGCCCATATGAATTATGAGTGTGCAGCAATGTTCCAAACGTTTGCCCCAGACCTCTCCAGATTCATTTCTGCTTGGCCAAGTATGTTCCTGTGTACTCTTAAAATGGGCAATGTTTGTAGGGATTTTTTTTTAAATAAAAAACAAGAGTCAGGCCCTGTAGATGAGCATGAGAAAGGGGACTGAGGCATAGAGGCCTCTGATGGTGAGCTGTCTCATCCCTCCCCAGGGCCCACAGAATTCCACACCAGCAGCTCTCCTATAGATATGTCTGAGACTATGTGGAATATAATTTTTCTGAAAAATCAGAATATCGAGGAGATTAGAGACATGAATCAGGAGGGGTATTAGAAGATACTCTCACAGAGGCTGGACAAAGGGAAAGACTATGAAGAAAGTAAACCTCCAGGAAAATAAAACAGGAAAACATCTAGGGGGAATGGGAAACATGAAAGGGGGTAGAAGTGTGGGAGGATGCTTCAGAGGTTAGGGCAGGTGAGTGAAGAAGCATATACAGTAATACCTCGTCAGACAGGTGCCCCTTAAGATGAAAAACTCGTAAGATGAATGTAATTTCTGGGAATAGGAAAAACTCGTAAGACGATTTTTTTCCTTCCCGTTTACATTCGTACCATTGGTCCTCACCCAGCCTGAGCTGTTTGCAAAGGAACAGTCCATGCTGGGTGAGGATCAACTGAATCAGTTGCAAATCCTACCAAATTAAATGGCATTTACTTGTGAGTAAATATACATAGGTTGAATTGGTAAAATATAAAAAGCACTTGTCACTGCTCTGCCCACAAATTTGGTGGGCAAAACAGGGTCCCTTTGATCTTTGCCCAGCCCATGCGGCTTGGAAGGGAAGCAGAGGTGGCGACCTGCTGCCGCCACTTGCTTTACGATCCTCCCGGGCTGGGAGAAGATCCATGGGTCTGTACTCTGCTCAAATCCCCCTGATCCCTGAAACGTGTGCATGTTTGAGCAGCTTGGGTGGGTTGGGAAGGAGGCACGCCACCCCCCCCAACCTACCTGAGCCGCGCAAACATGCACACGTCCCCCGGATTGGTGCATGTTCGCACAGCCCAGGTGGGTTGGAAGAGAGACACGCCTCCCTCCCAACCCGACCTGATGTGCAACTGGGTGCATGTCTTGTAACATGACTATCACCAAATCAGACAACGGCAACCTAAAATTTAACTTACATACCATAATTATGTATTGCTGTACTTTGCACAACATTTATATTACATGCTATGTTTATTGTTTATTGTATTGTTTTTACTTCAAAATGTTTTGTTAAGGGGTACAGAATTGAGTGAAATAAATAAATTTGTTTATAACAGAAAGGCATTATATGATGATGCAGACACAAAAAACAAATGGCTGAAATGTTTGTAGATGATTACTTAAGTAACTACAACCCTGGATAGAAGGGGGGAAAGAGCACAACAAGGAAACGGGCCAACATCTGAAGAAGCATGATGAGATGAAGATCTTTGAAAAGCCTGCAACAACCTAATGAGAAATGGGGGTTTGGAATAAGAGGGAAAATATAGTGCCCCAGGTCAACACTAGGAGTTGAAGGAAAGCAGGCACCCCAGTACAATTTTATGTTATTTAGTTTCAATGTAAGCAATATTGAGAATCAAAATACAAAGAGACAGATATAAAAGTGATAACACATGAACACACAAGACATCTAATGGGAAATTTATGTTAAGCACATTTGTGAAATTAGTCAGCCACCTTGGAAATGTATATCTTAGGCTTCAAATTGTGTTAGAAGCCATCTAGTTGCAACGGAGTTATATCAACCCTAAGAAGGCTTTCAAGTTACGATACTTATGGAGTGACTTTACCAGTTCAACTTCTATAGTGAGTTCCCACAGCCATGTGGGGATTCAAACCCAGCTCTTCTGACTTCTTATCCATCACTCTTATCTGCTGCACTACCAAATACATTTTAGTAATTTACTGAAGGTAAAATTTAAAAAATATTGGGAAAAGTAACACCATAATCCAGTGAGAAATTTGATTATCTTTTCATCAAAGCCAAGCAATTCAGAAAGCTATTTTATAAATGTTTTACCAAAAATATGCAAAGACAAAAGAAAAACCAGAAATGACTGGACATTTTTCAATCCCACCTGCAGCTGATTCTATAGTACACTCTTGTCCTGTATTTAATATCGACAATTCATTGGCTACTCCAGATATTTTACTTTTCATCAAAGCACAACACTAATTCAGACCATGCATCTGCTACAACAATTCTAAGAGAATGGAAGTTAAGGCAAGAATATAAAATGAAAAGCCAAAGTATGAATAAGATTGTTTATGGAAGCATGGGAAAAAGTATTTAGCTAAATGATAATTCAGTATAAGCAGCCTAAGTAATAAAACACCACAGGCTCCAGAACTGTACAATCTAATACTGTACCTAGATCATACACCCTTCTCATAACTAGATCCTTCTGATCTAATTAACTGCTACAGAAATTTGGGGAAACTAAGTACTCTGCATTTAAGCTTAGATTTTTAGGAAGCCTAAGTGAAAAAGCTTCACACTTAAAACAGGAACTCTGAGAACAGCCAGGTAAATTCAGAATCTGTAGAACTTCAGGAAAATGGAGAGGTCGTCAGTAGTAAATCCTCTTCCCCTATCCACTGTGACATAATCTAGCTCCCCTACTCTTTAAAAAGTAGTTTTCAAGCAAAAGACAAAATCAGTTATCAAGGCATCACACAGACAGATGAATAGACACTAAGCATAAGTCACACACATGTACTCAGTGAAAATGAAACCGAGCTTTCCAGAAAGAAGTCTGCCTCCTCACAGTCAGCCAAGGCAGTTATGCTGGCACAGCCATTCTCGCATGTGCCTTGGTAAATTTAGATTAATCATAAATTGCTTTATGTGTGGCTCTTCTTGTGCTGTGTCTAGAAGCTGGTGAAGAATGTGGCTGGCAAGACAGTAAGAAAGCTGGCTGGCTGCACAAATTAGATTGCCATTGAAGCAAATGCACTGAGTGCCTATGATTTACTAAGCCAAGTCCAATGTCTTGTTGTTGCCATATCAAGTTCTGAAACTTCAGGAACAAGCTCCCAGGCCCGTGTGATCACTAAGAGGTTTTGCCAGTTATATCATAACCTACAGATTGCCATCTGGCAGCAACCCAGAACTGAGCCTGTTTCGTGGCAATGCTTACCCTGTGGAATGTCCTTTCCTCTGGTATTTGGAAACAGCAACTGTGAAAGTGGGCACTGCACAAGGCAATATCTATCAAAGCCTTCTCTTAATCCAGGCCATCACTATCTAGTTATGTTGTCACATTTTGCTAGAGATTTTCAATGACAAAAGTATGAGCTTTCAATGCATAGCTTTCATTGACAGTTTGTCCTTCTACACATGCTAAATCAGTTGCAAATCCTACCAAACTAAATGGCAATTACTTGTGAGTAAACATACACAGGTTGAATCAGTAAAATATAAAAAGCACTTGTTTAAGCAACTCTTCTTATATCTACTAAATGCAACTTCCTGGTTTTAATTAAAAATGGAAACCATTTTAGAGAAGAGTTTTGCTATTTCAGCTGCTACTATGAAGTAGGAAAGAATGGAAAGAAACATGGAATAGAGGAAGTACAGTTTGGTTGAACTTGGTTCATTCCCTTACATTATCTCTTTTTAATGTTCCTTTATTTCTGGTATTTAATTCATTGCAATTAAATTTGCTAGCATGGACTGCTATAACATGGTGATCCCACAGATGCTGCTGAACAGGGTTTCTGCTTCATTCACCCAGATCTGGTTGGAATGATAACAAATGAATAGGTATTCATATTCTCCTGCAGAATGACAGGCTGTACTGGAAGGACAGATTTTGAAGCTGAGGCTCCATTTGACAAAACTCCGGGAGGCAGGGGAGGATAGGAAGGCCTGGCGAGCTCTGGTCCATGGGGTCATGAAGGGACACGACTGAACGACTGAACAACAACAACAACAACTTCCTCTATTTCTATTTTTAAAATAGTGCTCAACCTAACATTTGTTCATCCAGCCCTGCAACCCACTGCATAACAGAAGATTTACAGCAAGAAGTCTTGTTCACAAATTTAAATGTCATCACCTAACTCAGTGCTGGGGCTTGCAGGTGGTTGTCCCTAAGGAGTCTTAAACTCACTAGTGCCTCTGAACCAGTCACTTTCTCTCAGCTTATCTCACTGAGTTGCTGCATGATAACAAAGAGCTGATGATTCTCCTAATGCCAAATTTAACAGTACATAAGGATACCACAATTAGTGGGCTTGAATACTTGTGGAGAAGTCCTGAAGAACCAAGAATCTGATGCCCAACATACATGCTGGAAACTGTGGGAGAATAAAGTAGATCGGGATTTCCTGCTAGATTTCCAAGAGCCTTTGCAGTACACCAGCAAGTTCCAACAGTTTATACCAATAGGACTTGTGCGCAAGAACTACAAAGTGAGAGCACATACTGAAAACATACATTTAGAGAGGCCCAATGCTCCCTAATTCTATGTCTTCTGCACCTCAGTCTGGTCAACAGATCTTAAAGTCTTTTTTGGGGGGGGACGCGATGTAGAGTCGACCACTGTGAATGAAATCTGCCTACGATTGCTCCATGGGAATCCAGCGGAGTGGATCTTTTTTTTTTCCTCCCAAGACTCTTCCCGCCTGCAAGCCACCCTCCGTCTCATCTGACCCAAGCGATGCGCACAGATTGATGATGCCTGGCTGAGAGTCCATCCATCCCCTCAAGCGCTCCCTCTCTCTCTCTGTGTCTGCGTCCGTCCCTGCAAAAACGTCGCTAGCCACCACCACCACCAACACGGCGCTGGGAAGGCGAGGCATGCAAATCGCCGGCCGTGGCCGGGTCTGACCTGCGGAGAAGGGGCAAGCGAAGAAAGTGGGGAGCAAAAGACATCCAGCTCCTGCCTTAAAGCTTTGGCGACGCCACCTCGGGAGAACGAAGTCACGACAGTACAACCGGGCGGGCGGGCGGGCGGGGGGGGGGAGAGGGGGGGGGGACGGGTCTCAAACGCCCTGACTTCCTATTTTTTTATTATTATTTTTTGCTCGGGTTTACCTTCCCAGTCAAGCCCCCCCTCCTCCTCCCCCTCCCCAATTCCTCCCAGGAAAAGCCAGTGGGAGGGCGCGCGCTCAAATTCCCCCCCCCCCGTTTCCCACCCCCCCACCCCCCCCCCCGCACCTCAGGGCGCTCTCCCGTGTCACCGCAGCGCTTCCTTCCTTTGCAGGCGCCCTCTCCCCCCCCCCCCCGCCGCCCCCCCCCCCCGTTTACCTCACGAGTCCAAGTCGAGCTCCCTCTCGTTCCCTTACCCATTTCGGCGACCAGGGTGTGCGTGTGGAAGAGGAGGAGAAGGAGGGTGGTGGTGGTGGTGGCGGCGGCGGCGTCGACGACCGGGGAAAGAGAGCGCGCCTTCCCTCAGACGAGCCGAGCCTTCCCCCCCCCCCCCGCCCCGTCTCTCCTTCGGCGCCGTCCGGGCGGGCCTTCCCCCCTCAGAGCAGCCACCTCCGTCGCCGTCGCCTCATGCCAAGGCTTTTTGGACCCCCCCCTCGGGTGCCCCCCCCCTCTCGCGCAACGCCGTCCCTCAGGCCCCGGAGAGAGGAGGAGGAGGAGGAGGAGGAGGAGGAGGCGGCTCCTCCTGCCTGCCCGCCCGCCCGCCTTCCGTGCCTTCCGTCGGTCCGCTCGACTCCTTCCTTCGGCGACGCTTAACCAACCCTCTTCGGCGTCGGGAGCCTCCTGCGCTCTCACGCATGCGCCCTAACTGCGCGGGACACGGGGGGGGCGGGGAAGAAGAAATTCTCCCAACGGCCTCGGAAGGGAGAAGTGCGCGTGCGCGTTCGCGTAAGGGGAGGGCACGGAGTGGCCGCCTCGGTCAACTGCCAATTAAAATCAACGTGGGCAGAGGACGGTCTGCCCGGCCAATCATCGCCCGCCGACCCCTTTTCCTTGGGGAATGTTTCACCGTCCCGTCGCGCCTCACATGGCCGCTTGGCTTGCGGGCTGAAGCCGATCTGCATCAACCAGTCGAGCAAGGAGTCGTGCATTTTATTCTGAGAGCTTGACAAGATCTTTTTTTAAAAAAAAAAAACAACCCAAAACACAGCGAGAAATGCTACGGGCTTGCGGAGGGCTGATTGGGATTCCCCCACCCCCTTTGAGCACATGCCGCAAAGCGAAATGCAAATACAGTAACCCCACAACCCCAATCTGTAGTTTTTCCTCCTTAATTGAGAGACCCATGCACTTTTAAAAAGCCAATCCTTTCACCTAAGTTTAAAGCGTGTGATCAATCTGAAGCAAGCAAAGCCTCTTTCGCAAAACACTTTAAAAAATTTCTCCTCCGTGGGCAGCGCTTGTGGGGCTTGTTTTTGCTCTACAAGTTAAGAAAAATATTGTGGGTTTTTTTTTAAATAAAGCTAACGAGATAACTACAGTGTGAGGAAATTTAAGTCGGAAACCTTGTACTGTACTGTTGGTGAGTCAGTTCTTTGTAACGTCGCCTCCCGCAGGGCTACTAGGCGAATTGCAGGCAAGCAGCAAGATCTGTACAGACACAAATTATTTGGCGCAACTTAATGACAAGTGAATGAATTTGCATTTCCATTGCTGTGTAGTTGCACCCTGACACATGCATAGCGTATATACAAAGGATAGGCCGGTTGGCAGAAATTATTTACCAGGATGGTGCTCAGAACGTTTTGACGTCTTGCATTAGGTGAAGTTCACCTCCAACAAAAAAAGAAATCATAATAGTCCTATGGCTAATGCATAAACGGAAGAACCTGGTCATTCCCAAAATGGCTTCGGTGTCTGAGAACCTTAAAAGGATTTTTGACAAACACCACATCTCTGTTTACTTCATACTCACAAACACACTAAGGCAGAGACTCATCCACCCAGAGGACCTGGCACCAAAACATAAGAGGAGCAATACAGTATGTGTGGTCCAATGCATTGAGGCATGTGCAGACCCTCTATATTGGGGAAACTAAACAGTCATTAAACAGGAGGATGGCCCAACATAGGAGGGACAACAGCTTAGGAGTCAGGATCAGAATAAGCAGTGTACCTCCATTTGAAGGGCAAAAGGCACTCATTCAAATATGAGGATGTACACATATTAGAGAAAACAGGTGGTTTGAGAGAGGAGTCAGGGAAGCCATTCATGTGTGTATTGAAAACCCCCCTCTCTCATTAGAGGTTGGGGACTCAGACACAATCTGTCTGCTACTTGTCAAGCAGTTCTTTCATCAATCTCCAGACAAATCAGAAGTACTTGACACCTCCACCATCAAGGCCATAGCTAACAACCTATATTTCACAGTGCTGGGAAAGATTGCATTAGGTGGGACTTTCATACACCTTAGGCCTATTCAGACCATTGCACCTAACAAGCCTATCAGACCATTGTCCACCTACGAACCTATTCAGGACATTGTCCACCTAATGAGCCTATTCAGGCCACTGTCCAACTTATGGGCCTATTCAGACCAGGGGGATTTATTTATGTATTTATTTATTTATTATTGAGCTTATATACCGCCCATCTTCCCGGGGGAACTCCGGGCAGTTTACAACAAAAGGAATATAAACAGAAACAAACAACAAATAAACAATTTAAAAACAAGAATAATCAAACAGAACACAATAAAAATAACAATTAACAGATGGCGGGTAAAGAGAAAAAAAATTAAATTACTAGTCACCAAACGCCTCTCAGAAAAGCAGAGTTTTTAATGCCTTCCGAAAGGCTGTCAGGGACTCTGCAAGGCGCACTTCGCTGGGAAGGTGGTTCCACAGGGTAGGGCCAGCCACAGAGAAGGCTCGGGTTCTGGTGGACGTCTTCCGAGCCTCCCTGGGCGTGGCCACCCGCAGCATGTGCGCCTGGTCGGTCGGGCCGATGTTGACCGCTGGGCGATCCGCTCTGCCAGGTAGTCAGGTCCCAGGCCATGGAGGGTTTTATAGATTAAAACCAAGACCTTGAATCTGATTCGGGACGCAACAGGCAACCAATGCAGACGAGCCAGGACTGGGGTGATGTGGTCGAACCGGCGCACACCCACCACCAGCTTGACCGCCGCATTTTGTACCCGCTGCAGTCGCCGAAGGAGAGTCAAGGGCAACCCCATGTAGAGCGCGTTGCAATAGTCTAGTCTATGTGAAATCGAGGCGAACTATAAAATGGACTCACCACTAACTTTCCTTAGACTGCTTGGGTGAGTAGCAAAACATTTTAATCTCTCAAGAAAAGATGTCCAGTTGCCATGACTCGGCTTCCAGATAAACTCACCTGGATGACTGAGAATCTTCACAGACAAATGCATAAACCTTTCTTAGCTATGATCCACTTAATGTGATGTTTGAATAGACCATCTGTGCATGGGGGTGTCACTCTGCCTATTTTCAAGCGGTATGCTACATTTATTATCCTACTTTACAATCTGCAGAGGGGGGAGAGAGAGAGAGAGAGAGAGAGAGAGAGAGAGAGAGAGAGAGAGATTGCTTATGAAAATCCACAGTGGATTTAAAGGAAAAGGTTTCATTATGTGTTATATAAACAAGGAATACTATGCATTTGCTCAGCCCCACTGTTTTCTCTTTATTAATCTTGTTCTATAACAGCAGTAGATGATATCTGGAGATCAGGCTTGGCTTACAGTGTTTTCATATTGTCTATGAGGTCTCTCAGTTGCAAGTCTTGTACTGGAGATTTTGGAGCATTGTTGATGGCTGTCTGTATGTTTCTTGAATGCAAATTATAGATCAGTGATGGCGAACCTTTTAGAGACCTAGTGCCCAAACTGCAATTCAAAACACACTAATTTTTTTTGCAAAGTGCCAATACAGCAATTTAACCTGAATACGAGTGGCTGTGAAGGGGTGATGTTGCGTGCCCACAGAAAGGGCTTTGAGTGCCACCTTTCACAACACTGTTATAAGATAAAGCAGAGCAGAATTGCTACAGGTGGTCTTTAGGTGCTTATAAGTACTTTTTAAATTGTTGATGTTTCCTTGTGTGCAAGTGTAAAAGTCAAAAAGTCACTCATCCAATAGTGCTTCTATGCTGGAAATTCCAGCTGGTGCTGTCTTTGTCTCTGGGATGCCCATATTTTTCAAATTTCTCCATTTTCCATGTCCACCCCCACTCGCCTGTGAAGAAGAAAACTAACAGAAATAGTATGTCAATGATGAATCAGTGGGCAGTCCTCAACAGAGATCTAAACGGTGGTTGTTAAAAGTCATTATTAGGTAAATAAGTAAATTGGCACACTGGAGGTGGGAAAATGTCTTGGTTTAAATCCAGTACAATTGAAGTATATGGTTCAGTTTGAATTTCTATGCACACAAGTTCTGATATGCTGGTAGGACAAAACAAAACAGTAGGGCAGCAATACACACACATCTGCATAGCTATCTGGGAGTTGAGTCATGGCTACTGGACTTCTTTTTTGAGAGATAGAAACGTTTCGCTGTTCATCCAAACAGCTTCATCGGTCTGAATGCAGCTGGTGCAAACCCTGACTCTTATAGGCAGCTTTGACCTCTAGTCACCCTGGCCTCAATTAGGCTCATCAGATGAACTAAATAGGCTCGTTAGGGAGACAATGGTATCCTTAGCCTTGAGGTGAACCATGGCTTAAGGTGCTGAAACCTATCAAGAAAGGGTCGTTAATGGGTCGTTAGCTATGGCCTTGGTGGTAAAGGCTTTTTGATTTGTCTTGGTAGTGTGAAAAGCACAGCTTGATAAGTAGCAGATAAACTATGCCGGAGGCCACCACCTCTGTTGAGGGAGGGATTTTCAATGCTCACATGAATGGCCTCCCTTACTCCTCTTTCAAACCACCTCTCTTCTTTGTCTAATATGTGTACATCCTCATCTTTGAAAGAGTGCCCTTTCTCCTTCAAATGGAGGTGTACTGCTGATTCTGGACCTGAGCTGTTACCCCTCCTATGTTGGGCCATCCTTCTGTTTAATGGCTGTTTGGTTTCCCCAATGTAGAGGTCTGAACACTCCGCCTCCTGGAGCTGGAAAGGAGACTGCTGGCGGCTTTCCACCCCGCCTTCCTCTCGCTTGCGGCGGGTTCTCCATTGCCCGCCTCGGTCTCGGGTGGCAATCCGGCCAGCGACTGCCTGGGCGCCGTTCTGCTGGGAGCTGACTCGGCGGCGCCTGGTGCTTTCTTCCAGCTGCCACCCGGTCCTCGAGAGGAGATTTTTGGCGGCTTTCCACCCCGCCTCCCTCTCGTTTGCGGCGAGTCTCGTGCCTGCCTTGGTCTCGGGCAGCAATTCGGCTGCCGGTGATTGCCCGGGCCGTTTCGTTGGGCTCCGATATGGCGGTGCTTGGCTTTCCCCTCGACCACCACCTGTCCGAATCGGACCTGGATCCGGAGTGGGGAGCTTTGGTGGTTCGCCATCCCGCCTTTCCCTTGCTGTGGCGGTTTTTCTGTCTGCCGCCTTGGATTCGGGCAGCAACTCGGCTGCCGGTGGTTGCCTGGGAGCCGCCTTGCTGGGAGCCGATATGGCGGCGCTCAGTGCTCTCCCCAGCCGCCACTTGTGTGCTCCGGACCTGGAGCGGGGAGCGTTGCCGGCTTTCCATCTCGCGGCAGGCCAGCCGCGTTCTGTCTTGGGCGACAGTGTGCCGCCGTTGACCATATTTATGGGCGGCGGGCCGGTCTTGCTGCGCTGCCCCCGGATTCTTCGGGGGTGGCAGCCTGGTCCTGGGGATCGGCCGCCGGATACCAACTCGGGCGGCAGGGCGGCCGCCGGCGAGCAGCCGATCTGTCGCCGTCGTCCATTGATTGGCGATGCTTCACCCGTTGGCCCCCCTTATCGATCACCAGCTTCGGGGGTCAGGAAAGACGGTCTGATAGACTATCCGGGCATGGCCTTCGGTGCTCCTTTCGGGCGGCATTTCGGCCGTCGGGGTGCCATTGTCGTTCACCATCTGGGGTGGTGGATCGACGGAGTGCAACCATCTGAGACCATCTGAGATGGCAGGCCGGCTGCCAGAGTATTGCTGCCTCTGTTACCTGGGCGGCGGGCCATGCTGCGGGCTGTTGGGTGTCCCCTCTTTTCCCCTTTTTCCCTCCTTAGTCCTTTATGGTGTTCTTAGCCCTTTCCTCCTTCCTCCCCATCTGCCCTCTCCCACGATTCCATCTTCCCTCTGGCGGTTATATCTTTATTGTTATTTATTATTTACCGTTGTTTGGTTTACTTATTATTCATTACTGTATCTGTTGTATTTTGGGTGTTCTATTGTAGGAGTGCTTATTTGTTGATTTTATATTGTAACTTAGATTTGCGTATTTCTGTTAGCCTTCCTTTTTTTTTTCCCCCCCCCCAGGGGCCGCCATGTTCGCAGGGACTCATATACCAACTGTGTCGGGCCGTGGGCGGTACGCTTGTAGCCGTGGGGTTAGTCGGTTGAGAAGAACACGGGTCAGGCAACTTGTGCCTGTCCCTCGTTCTGACCCCCCGGCTCTCTGTCACGTGTCCAGGAGTCACTCCCCCAGCGCCCCCGGCCTTTCCTGTCTCCTGTTGAATGCCAGGTCAGTCCACAACAAGATCCCCGTCATATATGATGCCATCTTTGACGGGCGGGCTGACCTGGCCTTCATTACCGAGACCTGGGTGGGTGATGATGGGGGGGCCTCGCTCTCCCAGCTTTGCCCGCCTGGGTATCTGGTTCAGGGGGTGGGAAGGTCGGGGGGTCAGAGGGGAGGGGGGGTCGCCATCGTCCATCGGGATTCTTTACATGTTAGCAGGACCTCGACATTGGTTAGCCAGGGCTTAGAATGCCTTCACTTGTCAGTGGGGCAGCGGGACAGATTTGGCATTGTGCTGGGCTACCGTGCTCCCCGCAACCCAGCTCAATCCCTACCAGAGCTCGCGGAGTTCATCGCGGCTGCACTTTTGAGGTCCCCGCGCCTTTTGGTGGCAGGTGACTTCAATGTGCATGTTGACGGTGGACTTTCCGGTGCTGCTCTGGAATTCATGGAAACCATGGCTTCCATGGGTCTGTCCCAGCATGTTGAATGTCCCACCCACAGGTCAGGCCATACCCTGGATCTGGTGTTTTCCTCCATGTCGGGGACATCGAGTCTGGAGGTGGGGGATTTTATCTCCTTACCTGTGTCATGGTCGGACCATCACCTGCTTTCTTTTTCCCTGGCGATCACGGCCCCCCCTCGCGGGGACCAGCGGCCTTCTGTTTTGGCCCGCCCCCGTAGACTGATGGACCCTCAGCGATTCCAGGAGGTCTTCGGGGAGCTTTCTGGCGGACTGACTGGCGCTCCGGCCGAGGTTGTGGCCAACCACTGGTTTGAAACAGCTGCCAACCCCATAGACCGGATCGCCCCTAAGCGCCTTCTCCGGTGCCGAGCCCGGCGCTCACCGTGGTTTACGGGGGAGCTCCGGGCAATGAAGCAGGTGAGGAGAAGGTTAGAGCGCAGCTGGAGAAAAACCCGGACGGCAAGTAGTAAGGCTGCTGTTGATTCCCAGACTAGTCGCTATTCCAACGCGATCACGGAAGCCAAGTCATCGTTTTTCTCCGTGAGAATTGGTGAGGCCTCTAACCGCCAGGCGGAGCTCTTCCGGGTGGTTGGGGACCTCACCAATCCTAGTCTGGCTAGGCCTCCTCCTACTGATTTCAGTAGTGAGAATTTCGCAGCCTTTTTTAGATCAAAGATTGAGGCCATCCGTGCCGGCTTTGACTCCGGTTGCGGTAGCACTGCCCCGGCATCCCCGGTTGCTGGTCCGCCTTCGTCGCCTCGGTTGGAGGAGCTTGGGCCTGTTTCCGCTGTCGAGGCCTCCAGGGCTATGGCGCACTGCCGGCCGGCGTCCACTCCTTTCGACCCTTGCCCCTCCTGGCTTATTAAAGCTGCCAGTGGGACCATGGCCGAATGGGCTTCTGCCATCGCCACCGCCTCTTTCAGCGAGGGGGTTTTTCCCTCTCGCTTGAAGGAGACGGTGGTTAAGCCCATCCTCAAGAAGCCGGGCCTTGCGGCGGACGATTTAGGTAACTATCGTCCGATCGCTAACGTCCCGTTTATGGGCAAGGTCATCGAGAGGGTGGCGGCGGTCCGGCTGCAGTCGTACCTTGAGGATCGGCAGTGCCTCGATCCATGCCAGTCAGGGTTCAGGCCCCGTCGGGGGACCGAAACAGCTTTGGTCGCCCTGCAAGATGACCTGCTCCGGGCGGCCGACAGGGGTTGTTCTACCCTGTTGGTTCTCCTGGATCTGTCAGCGGCCTTTGATACCGTCGACCACGGTATCCTACTGGATCGGCTCTCTGAGGTTGGAATCGGGGGCACTGCTCGCAGTTGGCTCCGATCCTTCCTGGAGGGCCGTCCCCAGTATGTTCAGCATGGGGGGGAGCTGTCGGCCCCGTGGGTTCTCCCTTGTGGGGTCCCGCAGGGGTCGTCGCTCTCGCCGTTGCTGTTTAACATCTACGTAAGGCCGTTGGCTGGGGTCATTAGGAGTTTTGGAGTGTGCAGTCATCAGTACGCTGATGACACGCAGCTCTATCTCTCCTTTTCCACCTCTGCAGTGGAAGCTGTGAGGATCCTCGATGGGTGCCTGGATGCCGTGCTGGCTTGGACCGGGGCGAACAGGCTTAAGCTCAACCCCGAGAAGACGGAGGTTATGTTCTTTGGGGGCTCGCCGTCTGGGTACGGTGGCCCTTTTCCCTCGCTGGGGGGAGTCTCCCTCCGGCCTGTGGAAAGGGCGCGGAATCTGGGTGTGGTCCTGGACCCGGCGCTGACCATGGAGGCCCAGGTGGCGTCGGTTACCAGGGCCGCGTATTACCATCTTCGCCAGATCGCCCAGATCCGCCCGTACCTGGACGGTGACTCTCTGAGAACAGTGGTCCAGGCGCTGGTGATCTCGAGGCTGGACTACTGCAACGCCCTCTACATGGGGTTGCCCTTGACTCTTCTCCGGCGTCTGCAGCGGGTGCAGAATGCGGCGGCCAGGCTGGTGGCTGGTGTGCGTCGCTACGACCACATCACCCCAGTCCTGGCTCGCTTGCACTGGCTGCCCGTTGCGGCCCGGATTAGATTCAAGGTCTTGGTTTTAGTTTATAAAACCCTCCATGGCTTGGGACCGGACTACCTGACAGAGCGTATCGCTCAGCGATCCACCTCGGCCCGACCTGTTCGGCAGGTGCGAGCGCACTTGCTGCGGGTTGCCTCCCTTCGAGAAGCCCGGAAGTCGGTCACCCGGAACCGGGCTTTCTCGGTGGCAGCCCCCACCCTATGGAATTCCATCCCTAGTGAAGTGCGCTCTGCAGAGTCCCTGCTGGCCTTTCGAAAAGCTGTAAAAACTCATTTATTTCGAGAGGCCTTTGGTGAGCCCTGAAATTCCTTTTTTTTTTTTTCCCCTTTCTGTTAGGTCCCGCCATCTTTAATATCCAAGCAACCATGTTAAGTGTTTTTTTGTTTGTGTGTGCTTGGTTGATAGCTATTACGCTGCCGGGTTTTTGGATGCACCGGGTTTTTAATTGTTTTAGTTATTTTGTTGTATACTTGATAATTATTGCTTGTGTTTTTGGCGCTTGTTCGCCCGTGTAAGCCGCTTAGAGTTTCGCACGAAAGATAAGCGGGGTATAAATACAATAATAAATAAATAAATAAATAAAGCTGCCTATAAGAGTCAGGGTTTGCACCAGCTGCATTCAGACCGATGAAGCTGTTTGGATGAACAGCGAAACGTTTCTATCTCTCAAAAAAGAAGTCCAGTAGCCATGACTCAACTCCCAGATAAATGCACCTGGATGACTGAGAATCTTCACAGACGTATCTGCATAGCTAAGCTGATGAATGAGATAAGAACCATTTACATTAACTGCTGACCTCCTGATATTCAAGTATTTCCCTTTGAGATCTGCTTTTTATTTTTTCACCTTAGGAGTGTAACTCTGGTGAGAGACAGAGTATACTGGGAGACTGAAGTATTATCCGCAGGTTTCTGAGCATTTCTGTTTTGGATGTACACTTTGCACCCATTTATTATTTTGTGTAGAAATAAGCGTGTTTGATAAGCATAAAATGCTGTGGAGCAGACCATAGCAAAAAAATAACACTGGAAGATGAACAGGTGTGCAAATCCCTGATGTTGATAACATTAGGTTCTTTACTAATCCTGGTAACTTCCGATGCCAATTATGTTCCCATATCCCCCAGTTCCCCCCCCCCACACCATTTGTTCTATATGAGCAAACCAGGATGGGTTTCCTTAAAGCAGTGATGGCGAACATTTTAGAGACAGAGTGTCCAAACTGCAATTCAAAACACACTAATTTTTCGCAAAGTGCCAATAACACAATTTAACATGAATATAGGTGGCCATGAAGGGGTAATGTCGGGTGCCCACAGAAAGGGCTTCGAGTGGTACCTGTGCCATAGGTGTGCCAACACTGCTTTAGAGCAAGCTAGTTTAAATCGCTAGTCAGTGAACATTTTATTTTTTTTAAAAAATACCCAATTTAAATTAAAAATATAATTATAAAAATTTAAATCAGATTTTTAAACATTTAAATCCATTTTAATTTAAATCATTAAAATGCTGCATTTTACTGTGGATGAGGAGGCAAGGTATGCAAATGAACACATGGAGACAGAAATGATGTAAACAGAAAGCAGTGGGAAATATATATTACTACACGATGTCTTTATTTCATTCTGTCTTACAACTACTGCAGAAGCACTGTGCATATAAGTTCATTGGAAAGTGGTCCATGCTGGATGCAAGACCTCGTCTCATCTCCAGTGTGATCACTTATCTATGGCTGTTCACCACCACTCTCTCATGTAATCTCTAAGAATTTCTAATGAAACTTGAAAATCACAGACAGAACATTTAACTCGTGTTTTCACCTTCTGTCCTCGCCACCACTGTATAAATGTCCTGTCTGCTGAGACTCCGCTCCATGCATCTGTTGTAGTGTGCTCTACAGCCCTAAAAGCCTATGTCAACTAAATCCTGTTTTATTACACTGTGGAATCTACTCCTCCTAGTTGTTCTGCTCAGGCTCTCATCATTATGGTATGGCACATAAGAATTTAAATCAATCATATGGAAGAATCCAAACTCCCCCTCCCTTATGTCAAGTATAAAATATGTTTAAATTATTTTCATAAAAACTTCATAACTCATACCAATACTTAATCTACATTCAGTAAATATTGACTTTCCAGGTTTTGTGGACTTCAAGTCCACAAGTGCTTGCTATCATGGTGCCTCAGTTCAGTGACCAAAATAGCAGGAAAGTGCAGAATGACTTCTGCTGCTTAGTTTATACTCTAAATAATTAGTCTATTTATGTTGGGTGGGGTACTATGCAAATGGATATATAAAACATATAGATATGAATGATTTCCTCAGAGCGTAACTTTTTAAATGTTTCATTATAAAAGCTTTGTGAGAATTTGGTTTACATATGCCAATGAGGCATTTCAGGAACCAGAAGATTTACCTTTAGGATATATATTTTTCATGCAAAAGTAAGATTTTGTCAATAAAGACTTGTTTACTTTTTCTTCCCCACCACAACACCATAAGTAACTTAGAAATGTTCCATTTTTATTAAAATGTAAGAAAGGCAGAATACACACAGTGAAATAGGCATGGGACAAACTAAAGCAGACAGAGGAAGCAAGTTCAATGTTTAAAAAATTCCAGCATTCTACTTCAAACTTTTTTAAAAACTGTTTTAAAATTTTACAGCATTTGAATATAATTGCAGAAATCAGGTTATCCAAAACAAGATGTAATTCCATTGTATTACAATTTCTCCATACAAACCAAAAAGGGAGTATTGCAACCATATAACCATTACCTGCCACATAAAGGTAAGATCAAATCGAGTTCAATAACAATGTGGCAGAATGATACTGGATAAGAAAAAAATATATAACACCCTAGGCAGGGATGGGGGCAAAAAAGGAACAGAAGTAAAAACAGTGCTATTGCTTATTCGAAAGAACAATGGATGTAGGACTTTATACAGTCATGCTACAAAGTTCACACCTTTAAGAAATCACATTGGGAGTAGACAACATAAGCTAGCATCTTAACAGTTTAGTACTGGTAAGTAAAAAAGTTCAGTTCATGTTAATTCATATCCTGTACAGTAAGAACAGCTTTGTTCCTTTTAAAACAGATACCACAAATTCATACTCTTCACTTGACCAATAACTCAACATAGCCTCACACAGCTTTGAAAGTATATTGTAGACCAGTTTGTCTTTTCTTAAGTACAGTATATCCTGTATTTACTTTATGCCATGCTCGTGGCCTACTTGTCCTGGACCAGTACCATCAGGCCCATTCAACCAAATTTTAAAAACACCCACCACAGAAGTGGATGTCAGTCCCTTGATTTCTCAGGGGCTGTAAACAATTTACTGGTTCTAACTAGTCTCATGTGAGAGGAAGTTGAGAGAAGAGAGAAAGAGGAGGAAGTCTGGCAGTTCACTGTTAGTTGCAGGGCAAGAATTAGTATTATTGAAACAAACACATGTACTTGTTTGCTCTCAGATTTCCCCACTACTGCATTCAAGTACTGTAGAACAGATAATTGACAGGTTTGTCAATCACTTATGTGATTGCTAGTCAGTGCCACTTCCTTTCATATCACTATGTACATCAAGGGTGATTACAGCTGGACGGGCCATCCTCCTACTAAGCCTCATGTCGCTATAGGAAAATAGTCTGAGTGATAGTCTGCTCTCCTCTCTCAATTAGGGGAAGCCC